>KL285723.1:0-10594 GCA_000699545.1 Podiceps cristatus
GGGGTAACAAGAATCTTGGATGCTTTTTCATTCACAGAGACTTCTCAAAGCCACTTTGATCCTCAGAGCATTTTTCCTCCCCTCTGGACTCTACGTGCTTTAAACACAAATACGATTTCACAAAACAACATTTTTATTGCCTCCTTGCCTCTGACACCTTTTGCTTACGCTCAGCGCCACGCTGCTCGGGCACACTCAGCTCAAGAGTGGGCGGGTGCCATGCATGAAGTCGGACACCCGTGGGACTTGCGCTCTTCCCTGCTGAGTCATTCGCTGCCCTGGGACACTCCAGGGATTTTTCTCCACCCTAAAAACAAATAAGATATTTTGGACCAAGTTGAAAAGTTAAAATGTAACGCAAACATTTGTCTGAAGTAGGGATAATGGACAAAGAAGAAAGCAGCTTCTTTCTCTCTCAACATGCTGCAAGACAACTTTATTAATGCGGTTCTTGCGTAGGAGTTCTCCAGTAAACGTACTGGGGTATTACTGGGAACATCCCAAAACTCATTACTCTGTTTAATGATGTTGGCTATTGTGCTTCTCAGTGGCTGTGATTCAGCACCAGTCATTAATTATTAGTATCTCATCTCTGGTTTTCATGGAAGCTGTTATGTAGATGAGACCCGCTATATTTTCATGCCTATATAAAGTAAAACTTTGGGAAATAAGGTGCTAAGTGAGCTTTGACTCAGCAAGGCAAAACCTGCACAAGTTACTTCCAAGTTTCTGCCGGTCAGTCAGTAAGGTTTGAATTGGCAGTGATCAGGGCAATACGTTTTTCTTACCTGAAAAGCCTGTTCCACACCTCATGGACATATTCTGGAATAAAGCAAAGCAACCCACAAGAGAAATAAACCCCTGCCTTTTAGCAAACGAACAGAGGTGTCAGCTGAAACAGCAAAGTGCAGCTACAGAAGTAAAATAAAGGAGCGGTGCTGGTAATGCTAATTTTACCGAGAATTTCAAGAGCTTCAGTAATGCCAGGACCTCAGAGAGACGCATTCCAGCTGAAAAATAGACTCCGATCATCCAGGCCTCTGGATTTACAGAGGGGAAGAGAAGCGACATCACGTGTTGTGTTGCCACACTCCGGGCCCTCAGACCTTTCATGAGCTGCCAGCAGCTCGGTCCCCTCCCGGCTCACCATCAAGCCTCTCCTTGCAGCGTCTCCACGTTTTGTTGAAGACGCGCTTTCACAGCTTTCTTTGTGGCGGTGCGCCCGGGAACGGCGCCTTGCCAAAAAACAGCCTGTGGGATTTCAAGTGATCCATGGGACAGCTTGACACCAGATTTCTATGAGATGAATTTCACTACAAACCCTACTTACTCTTGTCCACTTCTTGTCAGGAGAATATTAAAAATTAAAATTAATTCGTGATTGTTTAAGGGTCAGCACAGATACCACAGATGAGGTTTTTTCCATTTGGTAAAGCCGAGAATTTTGTTTTCCTAGGAAAAAAAGAATAACTTCACATCTTGTTGTATAAAATACTGGGTCCACTCTTCCTCACCTTACCAGACACTAATCTCTGTGCAAATAATGGCGTCATGAGAGTTAACGCCTTTCTTGTAAAGAAAAAAATATCAACAAGGAGCAATTCTTGAATCTGAGTCAGTGACTGAAAAAATTCACAAAATGGACAGAGTCCATAGTAGAAGTAAAGTTACTATTAATTTTACTATCTTAATTACACAATTTGCTAATAATTGCTCCACTGCAAGCTTCTCTCTTGCACAATTAGCACTGGATTATTCAGGAATAGCAATAATCTTAAACTGATTCTAACTTTAGGTCACCGGTCTGACGTGTTCATGGCGATGTGTATGGGAGACAGAGAGCTTTCAGTGAATCTTCAGATTTTTCCTTGTCACAGTCAAAGACAAAACGAGAACGACCCCCTACGGCTGGATGTCTTTCCCTGTTCCTCTCGCTTACATATATCTCTCCGTTTCTACATCTCCCTGTTTTTCAGAATAAAGGCATTTGGTCTTGATTAGGAGACGACCACAATGCTTTGCGCTTCAATGGCACGGCGAGGGGAGCGCGATTAGCTGGTGCAGTGCTCACGGCTCTGGACCCAACTAATTGCCCCTGCCCTGCGGCATTGCGTCCTCTCCAGCAGAAGGCGAGAGCACCTGCTCTGCATCCCCAGAGCAACGTCAGGTCTTCTCTGCCGGATGCTCCCTCCAGACCTGCTGGAGCTCAGTGAGGGCATTTCCATTGAATTTAAGGACCTCTGAGTCATGTTATGGAGGAAGGAAAAGAAACGGCTTTTGCTGCTTTTAGCTTTTGCTAGAGGAGGAAAAAAACATCCATGTGATGCAATGTCATCTTTAGACCTCTGATATTTTTTTTTTCCAAGTATTACATAGAAAAGAAATAAGGTTGTTTCTGCAGCATTAGGTGGTATGGTACAGACTATTGGCACATTAAAAGGCAGTTCCATATTAAAAGAAGTTATTTAGTGCCTAGCTTGCTTTACCTAAGTTATTCAGAATGACGAGTGTTTCTGTCGTGGCATATGACAATATCATTCTTCACTGAGCTACGCTCCTAAGAGCATATCTTTTATTTCCCAGTGAGGGGAAAAAAAAAAAAAATCACAGAACTTCTTTTACAGAGGTCTTGGTCTGGTTTCACAGCACATTTCGCACCATCATATGCGTCATCAAACCTCTCTCAGATGCTATAAAATATCAAGCCACAACCCAGGCAAGCCGGTCGGTACCCAGGATGGCAGCTGTTGCTTTTAGCATAAAACAAAGACATTTGCTACTTTCTCTGCTGCAGCCGCTTAGTCTGCGTGGAGGGGAGGCGTGGGAAAGCTGCTTTCCTTGCTCCCTGCCCAGCGCTGGCTGAAGGTGTGGGCAGCCCGGGCTCAGGACGCCGGGACGGGGTGCTCTGCCACTCCCCGCTCAGCTCCCCGTGTGCCCGGCACCCTCTGTGCTGGGTGGCGGAGGGGCCAAGCTGCCCGGCTCCATGATGCCCGGGGACCTGCTGGTGTCTGTGCTGCGTGAACTCTCTAAAAGGACTTTACACCACGGTCATACAGAAAGGGACTGATCTTCATTCTGCTGGAACCACCTTCGAGTACAAACACCTGGATGAAACGCCTTGGCTGTGATACCATGCGGGACTTAGTCTCAGCGTTTGGTGTCTGTATTCACGTCACTGTATTCAGCGACTTAAAATATTTACATGCATCAGACCCCTCTCAAGAAGGGAATCTTCGGACCCTTCTGGAGCTGCACAAAGCTGATTACAGCTGGTTAAATGATTTGCAGCTGCAAGTTCATTATCTGCTTGTAAAATTTCTTCAAAAGGAGAGAGATGTGAAACAGCTCTTCAGAGGTGACAATGAAATATTATTTTCTTTTGGTATAGTCACCTAATTTTAACATTTTGAAGACTAAAGGGTTATTTTAATGTAGATGTAGGGCTCTCTCTATTTGGCATATTGCTTTTTTTCAATAGGCGTGGAGCTGGGAATTGATGTAGGAACCTCAGTAACCAGGCGACCTGTATGAGACTTTGCTATCACACTTCCAGCTTTGTTCAGAGAGACCAGGTCTTGCGTGATCACACTGCACGAGTTGTCACTGAGCAGTTCCTCCCAAACAAATGTGACTCCATTAACCAGTTTCAAAACGGTGTGGCAGAGACGTAGCAGCCGCAGTGGTGCACATTTCCTACTCGATTTGCAGAGCCATGGGTGAGTGAGGGACTGAGGTCCCCAACGAGGGGAAGGGGTCCCAGGAGATGGCTGAGGATCCCGACAGGAACACTTGGGAGAAAAGCACGAGAAATCAGGCTGTGCTTCCACTCATGGAAGTGTTTACTGGAGAACAGGAATTAAATTCAACTTAGATGTGCCCACGCTCCTGTCTGGATTGAGAGACCCAGGCAAAGAGAAGTGCTGTGAAACCAACTATTTACTGCATGGGACTGAGCAAATGCGCGGGAATGGAAAGGCATTTATAGTCGACACACAGCCACGGCGGACTCCTCACCTGGGTAATCATAGCTCTGCTTTTACAAAGGGCTTTTCATGCCAGAAGATATCAAAACACATGCAGATGTAAGTTTTGGTCGTGGTTTTGAGACTGTCAGGAGCAGCAAGCAGTCCGTGCTTTCTTGTTAAATCCTCTTGTAAGAGGGAGAATCTCCCTTTCAAAACTTAAAAAAGTTACACAAAACCCACAGGAGACAGAGGGTCCTAAACCAGATATTTTATTTGGCTGTTATCAGCCCCCCAAAAACATTGGTGAATTGAATCTTGTTGTATTACAACCATACAGAAATTTTAACAGGGCTCGTATTAAAGCAAGAGCATCCAGCGCAGGTTTGCGCGTAATGATGGCAAAGTTTGCCAGACTTTTACACAAACATAAGCTTTTGACAATCACCTCAAGGAAATAGTATCTTTTGAAGGCAGCTCGACATTACCAGGCTGCAGAATCTTACTGAAGAAAGCGCTGCTTGTGTAAGGATTAGCATAGGACGTGCAGTTGGGAAACCTACGCCAGCTTTCCACCTGGAAGCAAACTGTCCCGTACAGAAACCTTGCCAGGCGGGAGATGGCTCTGCGCGCCCGCTGCTGCCGCACGGCCACGCCGTGGATCTGACCTGGGTGTGCACCGTGCACCCCTGCGTGCAGAGGCTGGAGGCAGCCAGCCCCAGCCTGCTGTCCTGCTACTAAGAGGAGTAGTGAGCGCAGGCTCCCTTTGGTTTATTTGTTACGGTTCTAGCAGTTCTCTGGGAGGGTGCTGGGATATACCTGCAAGCTGCATTATTTAGTTTCATTGACTTTTTCCAATGTGAAAAGAAGAACATCTGAATGAGATGATGCTTATCATTAAACTACTCACCTTAACAATGTTGTATTTGAGTTTGTGGTTTGTTTTTTTAACGAGAGACACCTTGTTTATAGAAACCCTCCAGAGAGTTACGTTATGGAAATGCCATTTGCAGTGGTATGAATTCCAAGTTTTCCAGACAGGAAAATCCCAACTTGGTAGTAATATCAGGTTTATGCTGCTATTCACTTGTAACATAAAATGAAAGACTCAGCCGCCTGCCTCCACTGTGCCAGCCCCATTCAGGTCTCCACTTACGCTTCTTTATTAGCATAAACAAAATAACAGTCAGTCATACAATAAAGCCCAAAGGAGAAAGTCTGTTAAACACATTTCTGATAGGTGAATCAGAGAAGATGTCTGAGTCTGGAGTGCTTGTTCTCTGAAGAGATTTTTCTAATTCAATTTCCTCCCCGAAGCACATCCTTCTGCGGAGTAATTCCTGCCGACGTGCAGCAGGAACGAGTGATCACCATTTGCAAAAGAGGAGTGTTTACACTGGAAATGCCAGTGTGTTTGGCAGTATCTCAAGCCAGATGAGGTCTCGGTTCCTTGTCTGGCATGCTTCTGCCCTCTCCCCTTCCCACAATTATCTCGGGAAGAATCAAGGTTCGCGTTACGCTTACTCTTTACTCAGCTTCGGAGTTTCTTTTTTAGATGCGAACATATTCTCAGGTCACACGTTAACATTTTTGTACCTATCAAAGCATCCTGATTTCCAAATTTAGTCTTTCACTCAGGTTTGCAACTGTAGCAAGCTGACAGTCTTCAGTGGAAATGCCAAACTGCAGAAATGTAATTGGTATTATTTTGCATAGCCAGGATGAAACTCATTTTCCTTTCACTGTCTTTTGAGGCTAAATCCTTCGCAATTACAAAGAAGGCCGAGCCAGCACTGAATGGACACAAATAAGGAAACTGGTTATTCTCTCCAAGGAAGAGAAAAATGTGACTTTGGTGAATTTTCACAGCCATTAGTGTGAAGCTGGCCACGCGCTCCCACTCGGTACTTCTCACTGCAGATCCAGATCCAGATCCAGCTCTGAACGCCGGGGCTGGCTCCCACCATGACCCACCAAGCAGCAGCTGCCGCGCCGGCTGTCCAGGCACCGCGCGCCCGCTCGCCCCGTGCTGTGGAATCTCAGCTATTTCCTTGCGCGTGGGGAGCCCCACTCCACGCTGCTGAAAGCACTCATCAGTGTTTGAGGCAATTGCTGTGGCACATTATCAGATGATCAGTTTTATTGAGCAGGGGAGCGTATAAACGTTTACAAGTGAACTCTTCTACTTGCTGCCAGCTTTTCCTGTCTCCTGCCCTTTGGTTTTAAAAACTGCGGATTTATTCCCACCACGTCGAGTTAGAATGCGGGTTCCCCTCAGGCAAAGCAGGGTTCCCTGTTTAGCAGCTGCCAGGCAGTTACGGCTGCTCCGGGCTGCTCCGGGAGAGACAACAGCCAGGCTGACATGCCAGGGAAGGGCTGCCATCTGACAATGAAGCCACAAAGGGGAGAGAGCTGGTAGAAAACCAAAGTATTATTGAAACAGAAAATAATTTAGACTTTGCTCTAAATAAATTTGGATTAACAATGTTAAAACATGGCAATATAGAGTTTTCTTAGGAAATAAAATTATATGAGATGTTCTTGAGGGAAAGCCTAGAGACTATAATGAAGCCCTACATATATCAGCAGAACAGATACCCACTGGCCAGCACCCCTCTTGTCCCCATACACACCCTGGTGAGGCAATTCAGAAGTCACCACCTCTGAGTACCCACATACTTTTTTTGTTCTTAACCGTGAAGTTTTTCACAGAATAGGTAAAGAACTATATTTGTGCAGCATATCTGCACGGACCTTACAGCCTTCACGCAAGTCTGCCGTCCACCCTCCCTCACACGCGGGGCAAGACCCCTGGTTTGCGCACCTACAGTGGTTCTGCACTGCCGGTGTGGAAGGAGAGGAAGGGAGGTCGGTCTCTGAGGTCCACAGTCCCTGAGGGCATCCCCCGAATGCACCCAACGGGCCCTCGTCATCCGGCCTGGGGAGCTGCCCTAGTTTAGCTCTTAGCAAAATGGTGAGTGCTATATGGTTTAATAGGGACCGCTCCCCAGCCACCCGGCGCTCAAGAATACGCTCACCGGCGTAATTTCTTTCTTGACCACAGACTGCAGTGTAAGCACTGTTTTATGGTAACTACTAGTAATCCTTGCAGAACGAAAGAAGCCATTGAAAGAAGAATGCTTGCAAAAATGGAGGGAGGTTTTGCTTTCCTGTTTCTAACCTCTGTTCAAGTTGCGATTTTTGAGAGGTTTCCCCCTCCACGGGCAGGCACGGCGTCTGCTGGGCTGCAAGGAACATGCCTGGGTCGCAGCAAGGTGGATGGGCAGAGCTGCGGCATCTCTGTAACGGCAGAGTCAGCGCCTGAGACGTGCTGGGTATAAATATAAGAACGGCTATAAATGTTATTCATCTTGAATACATTACAAATAAATTTTTAAAAAGGAATCGATATAGTGTTTCTACATGCACGAGCAGCCATCTACTTAAAACAGCGTGCGTCACTTGGTGTGCGTATAATCAGTGTGGGTTCCCTTTTTTGCTTAGGTTATAAGAAATCGTGTGTGTTGTTAAAGAATCCTCTTAAATTTTGCTGACTGTTCTAATGAAAAACTCACTTAATAGCCCTTATTCTGGAGCCGACATGTGGGTGGTCCATCCGTGGAGATCTTTGAAAACCTTACTGGACAAGGCCCTGAGCAACCCATCCAAAGGTGGAAGCTTGCTTGCTTTGGGCGGAAGGTTGGACTACAAGGTCTCCAGCAGTCCTTTCCAACACACTTTTCCCTACGATTCTGCAATTACAACACGATGCTGCCTGGCCATCAGGTGAAGGGTTCAGCTTTCTGCCACAATGGGCTGAACGCTGGATATGTCTGTCTTGGCAGAGTTCCTCTGGGAGGACGCCCTTGCCTTCTGGCAAGCGCTGCCTCTTTTATGATGGCAGTTCTCAACCCAGGCATGCCTGAAAGGGGGGGAAATGGACTGCAGAGCGTGGCCCTGCACTGCACTCCGCCGCCGGCACACGCACAGCAGGGACTTCAACTCAGATCTGAAGCTCTCGTTCAGCCAACAGTAAATGAAGGGGTTGTAGCAAGTGCTGCTCATGGCAAACCAGTGGAAAGCAAAGTACAGAGCGTTGCTACTGTGGATGGCCCT
Organism: Podiceps cristatus; assembly: GCA_000699545.1. Lineage (NCBI taxonomy): Eukaryota > Metazoa > Chordata > Aves > Podicipediformes > Podicipedidae > Podiceps > Podiceps cristatus. The sequence continues at coordinate 8,079 of KL285723.1, forward strand.
GCAGGAGATCAACACCACATAGCAGTTCAGGGGGAACCAGCAGACTGCGAACACGATCACCACCACCATCAGCATCTTCAGGGTCATCTTCTTTTTCCGTTGATGGGCATAGTATTGCTCCATGGTGAGGTCCCCGATGGCATTCCTCAGCCAGAGCTTCTTGGCCACCATGGTGTATGTGATGGAGATCACAAGCAAGGGCAGGACGTACAAGAGAACAAAAGTAGTCAAGTCTAAATACTTCCAGAAAAGATCAGCAGGAGGAGGGAAGCTGGGGAGGCAGACCATTCGTATTGTTCTGTTCCTGAAGATCAAAGAGGGAAAGAACTGTCAATTCCACTACCAGATGCACAAAACACCTGGAAGACAAACATCCCAGATGTTCTTATAAGTTTCAGTAAAGGTACAAATAGCAGAACTCATTCAGTAACATGGGCAAGTGCCGCTTTCAATGGAAAACTTTGCTTTCCATTTGACCTTGGCCCCAGTGAAGATATTTTACACACATCCCCTGGAAAAGAAAAAAATAATCCATATTGACATCTGTGCCCTCTAATGATGAAGAGCACCTCTCTTCTGTGCCTGCCTCAAATTGCAGGACTGAATCTCTGAGCCAAAATCAACTAACAAGCCAGAAAGCAATTCCATTGATTTTCATTGTCCTTTCGTGAGAAACATGCTGCCTAGTCAAAGAGAAGGAAGGCTTCTCTGTTTCACCATACTTTCTTTTTTAACAATGCAGGAGGGTGACATGTGTGCCTTAAAATCTGTGGGGGTTTCATTAAGCTGCATGTGTCATGTAAAAAAAAAAAAAAAAAATGCACAGTGTAAATCTCTTACCCGATATAAAATCTTGTCAAAGTCTGATAAATGGCATGAGGCAGTGAGAAGCAGCTGGCCATAACCCAGATGATAATGATGCAAATCCCTCCTTTCACCATGGACATGCGTGGCTTGAGAGGGTGCATGATAACCTGCAGGGAACAACCAGTCCTGAAGATTTACAGTGTCTTCAATTGATACAAACAAGCTGCAAGCTTCAGGGAAAAAAAAAAAAAAAAAAAAAAAAAAAAAAAAAAAAAAAAGAGTGCATTTTGCTTTATGTGTGTCCAGGAGCAAACAGTTCATGCTGATCACCAAGTAAGAAGCAAATGGCACGTGTGCTTTCCAAGAGGGCAAGGAATACTCAGCATGGACATTAAGTGTGGCACAGGTTGAGAGCCAAGAGGCTGTTCTGGCTTGTACTATAGGGTGTGCAAAAAGTCTCCTAATCACTACAGAGACAGTCTCAAATACAGATGGTGCTCGCAACGTTTGGCATTTGGTGGCCTTGCAAGACAGAGTGACAAGATACTCGAGAACCACGGTTGAATGTAATCTTTGGCCAACATAGCACTAACAAACTCGAAGGCTGGTCTCTCTTATATTCAGAGTTTACCCCGTGCAGTACTGGCTACAGTGTGGTGTAGTCCAGGTGTGTTTGCTGCGAAGGAGGGATACTTTATCTGAAAACATCTTAGTCACTCCTACAGTCTCACATTGCAGTTTGAAGTGTTGCAGCAGCTCTGCATCCCCCCAGTGTTAAAAGGCAGAAAGGAGGCTCATTTCACAGGACTTCGGGGAGCGTACGGGCCGGAAGATGCAAGGAGTTGTGCAAGCATTGTGTTACTGCTGCCCCGTGCCCCGAGCAGAGAACAGGGTCGGTGTCACCCATCAGCCTGACTTCAGAGATCACGATGGTTATAGATATCTGTTGAGCTACATGCACAATGGATGATTATATTAGGCAATGAAACAATAATTAAAAATAGACCTATCAGGTCATCCAAATGATCTCTTGGCTGATGAAGCCTTTGGTATTTTATGCATGTCTTTTCTAGCCTCTTTATAAATATCTAGTTAATCAAGCTTCTACAACTCCCTGGAGCATCTGCTCTGGTACCTCTCAGGACTAGCAATATTTTTAGAGGCAAGTGTTGATTCCTCTTGCTCAGTGACATCTCCTTACTTCTGTTTTTATCTCCTTGGGCCATACTAGCTAATTCCAGTTTTGAGGAACCTACTCCATTGAATTCAAAGGCAAGTATTGCGTTTGCCCTTAATTAAACAAACACTTCTTCATACCTAGCCATGTCTTGCCATCAGCCCAGAATCTACTGATTGAAATGAATTATTATCAAAATGCTTTGCTTTCAGGAGCTACAATGTTGCACATAGAATGGGCAGACTACCAAACTTTTTGTGATAAAAAAGACAGAAATGGATGATCTATACTCTGGCAGTCACTGCAACTTTTCTGACACCAGATGGAGCACATCCCAGATGATCAGAGTGGAATCTGTTTTGAACTTCATCTAGCTGTGTCATTTATCATGTGAAATGTCTTTTCAGCAACAACCATTTCTGTGTCATTTATCACGTGAAATGTCTTTTCAGCAGCAGCCGTTTCTGTGACTCCAGCACTGCAAGAAAAACACGCAGCCTTGTGTCCGCACACCTTGCAGGAGCCGCTCTTC
>KL285725.1:13607-27519 GCA_000699545.1 Podiceps cristatus
CTAGGCAGCAGTGTCCCTCATCCAAAAGGTGCTCAGGTGGTGACCCATCTTGCTGGGTTTCACTCCTGGACAATATGGCTGAAGGTCTCCTGGGACAGCCTTTGGAGGGGCCCAGACATGATTTTCCTTTCCTCTGAGTCCCTAATTTGGGTTCCCCCAGCTCACTGTTGTGCCTCTGTGCTTCTCTGGGCTTGCGGAGGCGGGCCTCTGAGCTGCCAGGCAGGGTACTATTCGGCTGCCTCCAGCTGCCGTTGTCTCCCTGTGCTCCTTTGTGAGTGTGCACGTAAGGTTTATAACCTAAGTGATTGTATCAGACTCAGTCTGGTAAATTGCTCTGTGTAGGTGCCTGTCTCTCTTGGTTACAGAGGAAGCTGGAGGATGCCAACAGAGATTTGGACCCAGCACTTCCAGGTGTCCCAGATCAGGCGAGAACAACCTCCCTCTGGGCTGCCCGTCACCCAGTGCTGTGTTGGGAGGAGATCCAGACCAAAGACCAGCCCAAGAAATGCCTACAACTGAACATAGGGAAGAGTTGAATTGACTTTCCAAGCCCAGCCTTCGCTCTACCCCCTTGCCGTGAGAACTGCTCTCAGTTCCCAGCTGAGAACTGGCCCAACGCCCATCCATGAGGGTGAGCTGCTACGCTGTGTTTATTATTCTGTGCTGTATTGTTAACAATTAGAAGAGGGTCACTCTTTTGCTTTTATAATTTCATTAAAGATGCTTTAAAACAAAGCAAGGAGTCACCTAATACTTAGCACTGCTGTGCTGGGGTTTGTTAGCCATGTCCCAAGCCTTGAAGGTTATGAAGGAAGGGATATCTGGTTCTGGGCATTACATGGTTTCAGGCTGCAGCATCTTGCCGTGGTAAGGGCTTCTCGGGGCAAAGGTGGGCTTGTCATCTGAGGCTTCCAGGGAACTGTATCATGGAAAATAGGATGTCCATGGTGTTTGCCCAGAGGCAAGCAGCAGTAAAGAGAATTAGGAAGGTGGTTGAAGCTCTAAAACTGAATTATATGTTCTGTAATTGGTGATTTGAAATTCTGTCCTTAAATACTCTGTGGTGATCACCAACCTTACCTAGACAGGTAGGCTGAAACACTCACAGTGTTAGTTTGTAAGTCTAGTTGCAGAAATGTTTAAAATTGTAGCACTTCTTTTAACAGCTTATTGTCAGGTTATGCTTTGGGAAAGGAAAGAGACAGTGAGTGGTGGAGGCAGAGGTTCCTATTTGCCATCCCTAGGTGCTCGCTGGGCTCTTTTTCTGAATGACTCAGTACAGTACAGATGGTGAAATAGTTTCTAAGAAAAAAAATGGATCTATTGAGCACTAATGTATTTTTCAAGGAAAATCCTTTCTGAGTCATCACAAATGTTCTGTAATAGTTACTAGAGGACCTATTTTTCCACCCATAAATAGTTAACTTCAAAAGCCAGTATCTTTCCGCCTTGGAATTAAACTCAAAGTGTTGCTTTATCAGACCATTTGTTGTTGCAGTAGCTGGTTGATTACAGATGTACATAATTTTTTTTTTTCTCGTCTTTTTAGAGGGCCAATCACTATGGTAACCACATTACAGAAAATTGCTTGGTCTCCTTAAAATACCCTTCAGAAAAAGGTCACGTTATTAACATTTTCTGACTAAACTCAAAATGTTAACATCTCGAATATTGTTGCTGTTTCTATACTTACATGGGTATTTTCTTTATCACGCACCTTTCAGTTAACTATCAAAACAGGACAAAATATTGAGACTCCAAAACAATTGTAAAGCTGCAGACTTCTGAGTATGTTTTGAAATATCAAGATTCGCTCACGTTGCTGTGTTTCAGCTGCTGGCGTGAGCAGCTTTGTTTCATTGTTTTCATTTCTCTGATTCTGAGAAAATTCCAGGCTGAAGTTACTCTTTCAACCTCTGCACGCTACGACTGAAAGGAAGGGGCAGGCGTATGCGTACTATAGACAGACGGCTGTTGTTGAATTATGAAATAGCTGTTCTGGATAGTCATTTAAAAGACTGGAAATGGTTGGTTAAAGGTTTCTACTCTCAGGGTAAAATGCATCCAAGGGGTGTTAGATGGGAAAAATCAGGTCTGATTGTAATAATAGGGTCCTAGCCTGTGAAGTGAGAACACACAAAGTTGTTCTCTTTCTGGCGTATGCCACTTGTGTTCTGCTTGATTGGACATGTTGTTTCTCTGCCATCTTACATTATCAACATTGCCGGCAAAGGATTCTCACATTTGTGTAGTTTTCTTGTTTTACAGATAGCTATTTGCAGCTTTTATCCAAGCCCAGTAAACAATTAAAAAAAAAAAAAAATCCCCTTTCTTGGAGTTCCATCATTTTGGAATTGACAAACAAGTTAAAAAGGCTGCCAAAAGAAAGCAGGAGTTGGAGGAAGTTAATTCGCATTGATGTGTGCATGCCACTGATAGCAAGTTATGCCTATGACATTCTGACATCGCCTCTCAAAAAAGAGAAAGAGTGGAGTGGAGTGAAAGACTAAGAGGATGTTCATTTAATTGGAAAGCCTACTGAGATCTGAGGCAGCTGAGGCAAAGGATGCACCCTTTTTCTGCACAATGGCATTGGTTGAAGGTTGTATATAAGGTGGCCTTATTAAAGTGACAAGGCAATTTAATTCTTTTGTGCACAATGATTCTACTTCATTGATTTACAATGGGAAGGATATAATTTTGCTAGTGTTGGCAAAAAGCTCAAATGTCAGGCTTTTCAAATTGCCATACTTGCCTTGTTCAGGATGAATAATGAATAAGTCACCTTTTGTCTACAGTTAAATATTCTTGAATAAATACAAAGAACATAAAAGACATAAATGATTGCCTGATTTATATTTAAAATAAAGATCAACATTGTGATAAATGGTTGAAAATGCTTAGTGTGAAGTAATATGACTATGCTGATAATTACATTATCAATTAAGGGGCAGCCCAGGTGTGGAGTGTTAGAGAATGGATGGCAAAGAGAAACCCCCAGTGTGGAAAATGCCAAATTTGGCTGTCTGGAAAGGGTGGGGGGGAGTGGAGAGATCCCTGGCTATGTAGGGGATCTCATGTTTAAAATTGGACCATTTAATGTTCTGAAACATCCATTCTCTCAGGAAGCTGGTAGCTGTTGCTTCTCGCTTTGTCACTAGCAGGATGCATTGGTCTCATGTCTGGAAACAGATTTTGCTCCATTCATTCCTGATGATTTGGGTGGGCAGAGAAGTCTGCTCATAATTTCTCAGGATCTGTCTTTATTCAGAGAGGAACAGATCTTAAAGACCTGATAGGTCCAACTCATAACTCATGATATTGTCAATGTAAATTGTTCAGTAAAAGAACTGAAACAATTTGGAAGAAGATGAGATGCAAAAGTATACTGAATACTCCTCAACATTTGATTCCTAGACCATAAGCAACAGGCCTTGGCTTCATATGCATAAGCACACAGCCTCCAGTTTGGTTAAAATAATTGTGTTAAACCCATGTATATTCCTGATTTGTTGTTCTTCCTCTCTAGAGAGCCTTGTTTGTGAAATGTCTCAATGTCTTAAACAAGATGATCAGAAAGATGATGGATTAGCGGCTCAGACACTCCTGTTAGATGAAGCATAGTCTTTGAACTTGTAGTAGGGCAGCAGGCAGTCTCAGAAGTAGCTGGCTGGCATGAGAGTGTGATATGGTGAAGATCTCAGGACGCTGTACGTGGAAATGCAAGACAATGTCCAATGGAGTAGGTACAGCATATGCCTGGGTCCTATGGTACTTGGATCATGATGGTGGAAGGAAGGATCATAGTACTTAGATACAAGGAGGCCTTACAAAGGTGCTGAAGCCAGATTTGACACCCCCATGGTATAATATATGAATCTTTACAGCTAATCACATATTCTAATTCGCTATGCATATGTCTGAGAGAGGGGGATTTCTGGGACTCTTAAAAGAACCCACAAACCAATCACACCAAAAAAGCCTTCTAGAAATGTGCCATGTGACACTAAGTTGCCATCAGTAAGATATCATTAGCAGGAACAGTTGCGTCCGCCATGCAAACATCTTCCATTGAACGAACCAAGCATTACACAACAGTAGATCTCCAAATGAACCGGGTCAGGGTGTGGGGATTACAGGAGGATTTCACACGCATTGCTGACAGCGAAGATGCGGTGAGATTCCTCAGTTTTGGGCAGGAGCAGCATGTGCTCTTCCGTGTACTCTCTTCTGTGACATCTTTAGTCTCTCCTTGTACCAGTCTTTCTTCCATCCCTCCCCAGGTTCTCCTGTTCTCAGTCTCCCATACATTTCCTTGTTCAGTGGGTCCAAATGTTCTCCCTTGTCCCAGATGCATAATCTCCAGAACTATTTTTTTCCTTTCCATGTGTATATGCTCCCATTTCTCCCAACACTTTTTTTTTTTTTTTTTTCCCCCGATCTCATTTCTCACTTCCATGGAGTGTGCTGCAACGTAAATTGAGAAGGAGTTATTCCACCCTCTTTGCGTCCCATTTGTTCCAAAAGCCCAACAAAGAACAGTAGCTCAAAGAAAAGTACACTTGCCTTATCTGCTAGCAGTCTGCTACTTGCTTATGTCTGCACAGGATGATGCTAGTGGCAGGTCATGTTTGCCCGGAGCAGAAACTCGCTTCTTCCACTCTGTCCTGCAGTGTTAGGCCAGATGTTGAGAGTGAATAATTTTACTCTTGTTGTGAAGAGTTCTTCTTGTGGGTGTCCCTCAGCCTCTCTACCACAGCTTTGTCCCTGCTTGACTGTTCCCTGGAGGAGTCTCTGTGTTGGCAGCTGGCATGTGAAAGCTTTGGGTACATCTTGTGTTCCCCACTTCTACTAAAGTATTGCTGGCCAATGTTTCCTGTAATGCCTATTTCTGATGTGGCTCTAGAGCTGAGTAGTTTTAAAGTTATATTAAATGTGATGTTAAATTACTCTTTTGCAGAGGGTCATTGTTGAAAATAAAATTTAATTTCTTATAATGTTACCAGAAAATCTATATGCATTGATAGGGACTTATTCTGACGCTGCCAGATTTCCTTCTTTCTTTGTTTTTGCTCATATACCATTGAATAGGGTGCAGTCCTGATGTTATGTTATAAAGAAAGAAGCACATGAGAAGAACATGAACATTGCATGCTACTTTTAGAGATTCTGAATAATTTTAAGCTACGCATGGCTTAAAAACTTCTATTAAGCAAAATGTATTCAGTGCATGCTTCCATTTAGCCCTGTTGTATGGAATATCTTAGCCTTGCCTGTGCCTTCTCTCTCAAGTTACTGCTATGAATCTAATTGATCAAGAAGCTTCTGTACTTCTGGGTCTCTGGAAAAAAATTTGCTTATGATTTCTTTGAGTTCCGTGATGCTAGTTACAGTTACTGTAGCTTTACTTGGAAAAGGAACCTGTCATATGAGTAAGTGTGGTGAGCTACAAGGGGCAATGAAGGTAGATTGGAAAATACAGTATGTAATCATGTTCCTTTTGGACCTCATGCAGAGTCAGTCAAGGCTCAATCTACAGCAGTTGCTACATCTCTTCTCCCAAGTAATTTCTCCTGAGTAACTAGTAATAGGACGAGAGGAAATGGCCTCAAGTTGTGACAGGGGAGGTTTAGATTAAATATTAGGAAAAATTTCTTTACTGAAAGAGTGGCCAAGCACTGGAACAGCCTGCCCAAGGAAGTAGTGGAGTTACCATCCCTGGAGGTGTTCAAAAACTGTGTAGACATGGCACTTAGGGACATGGTCTAGTAGGCATGGTGGTGGTGTTGGGTTGACAGTTGGACTTGATGATCTTAAAGGTCCCTTCCAACCTTAATGATTATTCTCCTGATAAGGCTGCAGGGGCTAGCTTGTTCTCAAACCTCACTTTCTCTGTTTTTGTTTCTGGTCCTTCCAAGGTCTTATGTTTTTCCTGAAGGAAGAGCAGAGATTATGATAAATCTTTTTCATTGATGTTTTTGGTCTTAATTTGTTTTCTGATTGTTGGGCCACTTGCTATTGTGAAAAGCAATTGTAAAAGTTTGTCATGGACTTAACTGATAGCATAATTGGAAGAATACACTTGGTTTGAATGCTATCCCTCTGCAGGGGGCAAATGGGTGGATGACACATGCAACTGCTCTTCCAGTGAGGTCCAAATGGGCACCACATTTTCATTTTCATGCAAAAGGGGACTTACAGAGGGCAACGATTTCCAAAGCAATATCCATTAAGTAAAAGGAATCAGTACACAATGACCGTTTGATAGAACAGCCCAGATTGGAGGGGACCTTGAAAGATCACCTGGTCCAACCTTTTATCATAGAATCATAGAAAGGTCTGGGTTGGAAGGGACCCCAAGGATCATAGAGTTCCAACCCCCCTGCCACAGGCAGGGCCTTTTGTTCTAGTGCAAAGGCTGACAGGAAAAGTATAATGGGAATTCTTTGTTAAGTCCAAGTATTTGTCCTGTATCTAGAAAATATTGAAAGAATGGACTATTTCAAAGATTTACATAGCTGGCAATGCATTTCAGGACTTCTTTGCTAGGTTCACTTTTGCAAGAATATACACAAAGAATGTCTTTTAGTACTAGGGACAGTTAGTCTTATGATCCCAAACCCGAGCAATGGAGTTTGCCAATTGTATCATTGTTTCTGCCATCCTCACCTCTCCCAGTTCCATTCTTTCACCATGAGAAAAATCCTGTAAGGTGTGTGGTTTGGGTTTTGGGTTTTTGTTTGCTTGTTTGTTTTGTTTTTGTTTTTGTTTTTAAACAGAAGCGTTTATTATGGTTGTATATTTTTCAAAACTAAGGACTGAGACAACTGGAATACAAACATGAACACTGCTTTTTACTCACTTATGTAATTCTAGCATCTCTTTTTGTTTTGACATTAAAACCTGTCTCCTAAGTAGAAACTGAATGTTATACTAGCAAGATTCCATTTTTAGGAAGGATTTATAAAGTATCGTTCAGGTAACTGGCTCTCCAAACCTCCTTTGTGTGAACATTGTGTGAGAAAGCACTGGAGTAGCGAGCAGAAAGTAGCATAAATCTTCTCTGTCCTTCTTCAAGAAAAATTCTGAGAATTGTGCAAAATCCTGGACTTATGTGAACTGCATTTTGCAGATTATTCAATTACTCTGATCTGTCAGCATAGTTCAGGTATAATTTGAGGTCTGGGGAGAGATCAGTGCTTGCTGTTCAGAAACTACCTTGTGTGTGTAAAAGGATTTCTTTATATCTGGAAAGTTTAGGTTAAAAATAATAATTCATTCAGTTAAAAATAAAAATTCAGTGTATTTTTGTTCTAGATGGAAGTAGGTTGTTTTCTTTGTGTTTTAAGGGCAGCTTGAACTAAAGCAGGGTGTGATGAATTCTACACAAGGAGGTTTCTCAGCAACAGAGGTAGGTGTCTTCCTTGGTGTGTGATGGAGCACTACATACTTGTGATCCAAATCTTGTATTTCCTCATGCTAAGCTTTTACTAGCATGCGTTTTAAAGTCAGCAAGCTGCTTTCTCTCTCCTATCTATCCTTGAGAATGACTTCTGAGAAATACATTTTTTAAAATTTTTTAGAGCAGGAGAGATCTAAAATGTGCAAATATGTCAGGATAGCACACCCCTAGGAAGAAACCTCTGAAACCCCATTGCAGACCATGGTTTTGGTTGGTGCTTGTGCATATAAGAGATGGGCTATGATGACACAAAAGTGTAGTATGGGTGAGAGACTTTGCCTCCCTCGCAAAGGACTTTATGAACCGCCAGGACCAGCAATCAGTGACGGTGGTCTGAGATGCCTGAAGGAGCACAGCTCAGGTTCTGGGTTCATCTTTTAAGTGAGCTAGAGAATTTTGACTGTGTAGAAAAGTCATTTTAAAATGCAGTTTGAAGTTTGCCCTTGGCTTATGTGATACAATACACTAATGTGTATGTTGGCTCCTTGACATAGACCAACATTTGTTCTAATTTTATTTACTTTTAGGAAGCCCACGCAAGATTTAATCAACAAAAACCTGTCTTGCCAGTAAAATAAAGACCAGTGGGAGCAGATGTACAATAGGCAGAACGAAAAAGAATGAGCAGTTGCTCCTGCTTTGCCTGAGAGTTGTTTGTAAGTTCTGTCTCAGGCGCAATTTTCCATGTGCTGCTTTTTGAACCTTGAAGTACAGATTAAAAAACCTGATACTTCTATCCTTTGATTGCTCAAGGACTAGTGTGATGTCTTATTATTGACTAGAAATTAATTGCAGCTTTTCCTCCCTGTTTGGACTGTAAAGTCAAGCTGTGATTCTGTTTTCTGAGACTAGTTGCTAGACTAGACCATCAATAGTCTAGCCTAAAATATGATCACTTAGCAATGAATTCTCTTCCCTCTTTTTCACTACTTTCCTTGGCTTCTTCCTTTTGTTGGATTTAAATGTTTGTGATTTTCACCTCTTTATCCATCATAGCACACCATTGACTGAATAATACACTTTTATTAAACTGCCCTCTTTCTGTGAAATAAATGCCAGTAATAATCAGTCAATCATTCAATCCATATGAATGTGGAATTTAGATGTGGCTGTTTGAATCAGGTTTATAATGTACCATTTCTTCGTACAGCATGTTCTTTGATAGTATTCTTTTAAATGACTGTTTCCAACTGCACTTGAAAGCACCTATGAAAGAAATTGTTTGTGACACTATACTTAGTTTAAATCTCCTTCTCTTTTCTTTAGAATTTCTGTCTGTATTTCATTTCTATGCAAATTATATCTTTGTGAGTTAGTAAAATTTTACAAACCAGTTGAAATGCAGCTATGGAATGAATTATCGGAGAAAATTTGGAAAATATGCTTATGAAAGGAAAACTGAGAAAAACATTTAAATCTAATTGTGTATTATTCAAAGAGAATTTCAGAGCAACTCTTAGGCAAATATTACATAAATGTATACCTATATTAAATGATTAATTTACCACAGGTAATATACTTGAAGGCTCAGGGACTATTTTCCCATTAGCCTGTGCATGTAGCACTTCTCGGCTGAAATACAGCCTAGGTACACAAATGCACTTAACTTGCTCATGGGGAATTGCAGAGGAGGAACTGTGAACGTAACACTTGTAAGCATCTAGAGAGCAACCGCAGTCCCTACCAACTGTCCCAGTGCTTCGTTTCCATTAGAGCGACAGTGACTGAGTTTAACCTCGCAGGCAGGCAGTCCTTGATGACCAAGAATAATTTCGTATCCTCCCAAGTATAAAGTATCCAATCCCTCTAAATTCATTAACAGCAGCTGGCAGATCGACTGTGCATTCTCTGAGTAACTACCAGATTCCCAGCAATCGATCTCCAAAATGAGAGACTTGATAGCTGCACATTTGTCAGTCAAGAATAATTTCTATGATCTGTGCATCCATGAGATATCTGCTTCCCCTCATGAGACAGACTGGCTTTGTGAATAGTTTCATCCCTCATTTCAACAGTTATGTAGGAAAGATGGGGGCTGAAGTGCAGAAGCAAGGGGACTAAAGGACATTCCGTAATTTCAGAGTCTCCATGAGAGAGAGGAGCTGAAGTTCAATCCAAAGGTTGTACTGGAGTCTCCAGAATCCAGGAGATACTGTAGCAAAGCTCAACACGAGATATTTTAATTTTTTTATAGATTAAAAAAAGTTAATTCTACTCATGTTTCCCTATTTATAAGTACTGAGCTGCATGTCTAGAGGGTCTGGCTAGGGCAGAGGACGAGCAGTGGCCGTTACCTCCCCCTCCTTGTATCTCCTGGGTTCTTCAGCACATGGTCAACTATTTGAGGTGACCAAAATGCGCCTTTTAGGAACGGAGAGCGATCGTGGTCTTTTGAGATATCCTGACTCACTTGTGCGAGTCATTAGGATTTATTCTTTTAACTCCTTATTGCTGTGTCTTAACACTCCAGTTCTGTCCATTATCTTCCTGTCATTTTATCATAATGCAGGTTGTCCTTTGTTTAAGTCTGGGTGCTTTCTCCAGCAGGTGTTCTAGGAAGCCGTGTGTCTGGGTGCTGGGAATTTGCAGATCTGCTAACCTGGGTGCTATCGACACCTGCCTTTCTTCCAGCCCTACTTCTGGTTTTCCTTCTGATGCTTCCACACCCAGACATGCCCTTTCACTCTCCATTCATACTGATCTGAATATTTTTATTACAAATCTCTGTTTTAATGGATGGCTTTAATCAGTTTAGGTTTCTGCACCCAGCAGAATGTCCCCTCACTCCTTATAGATTGTCAGTAACAGCCTCTTGCTTCTGTGAAGCAAATACACTCAGAAAAACAGTATTTTCTGAGGGAACCATGTAACTAAGGGCAGGATTCAGTAGAGCACATAGGGACATATAAACCTAAATGCAGGCAAGTTTAAGGCAATGAAGTCTGCTGTTGCATCCCAAGCTCCCTCTTCCTAGTTGCCCACTCAACCTGGAGGTTTATATGGTGCCTCCCAAGTTCCTCGTGAAGTTCCCCAGTTCAAGCAGAAAGGTGATTAGCTGGTGCCTAATATGGCTGAAGGTTTATCAGCTACTGTACATACCCTTGAAGGACTCAGTCTTCCAGGAACAAGCCTTTGCAACACTTTGGGAGAACTGCCCAGAGAGGTGGTGGATGCCCCATGCCTGGAGGTGTTCAAGGCCAGGTTGGACGGGGCCCTGGGCAACCTTGTGTAGGTCCAGGCCTGGAGGTTGGAACTCTGTGATCCTTGGGGTCCCTTCCAACCCAGACCTTTCTATGATTCTATGATTCTAACTCAGCCTTGTGTGAAAACCCACAGCAAGAAATTCTGCCTCGAGAGGTTGTTTTGCAGCTGTTTAGCTTGATGCTTGGAGGCTCCCAGCTCAGCCCATGTCCTCCGAAGGGAACTGTGGTGCCAAACACGGCATTCTGGCTCACACTTCAGGGGCCAGGTATCCTATGCTGGGCATCCCCATGAAGCAGCAATGATGCCTGCAATGCACTACCCCTGCCCCCCTTCCCCGCCAAAAACAAAACCTATGCCTCTGCTCTGCAGTGAAGTCTGTCTGTGAATTGCTGTCAAGCGTAGGAATGCTTATATTGAGTAAAGATGACACGACACTTACGCATTCCTCTTATTTCACCAGACACAGTAGAGCTTGTCAGCTGTTGCTCTAACATGCTATTTTGTATATTTCTAAATGGATGACAAAGGAAATATAATCTTTAATTTGAATCCCCAATTAGGGTATCTTGCAGTAAAAGCTAGCAACAAGGTTTATGTAATGCAGAATAGAGGGTTACATTTGTGTGTGTGTGAGGTTTTTCTATAGTGCTTCCTGGTCATGTCTCTGTACTGAATACATACATACATTTGAATGTACAGTATAGTAGTTATGTGATAAAAACAATGCATAGCAGCTTGTAGGTATCACATCCTCTGTTAATTTCCAGTGCTCTCAAAATACTAAGGGGATTCATTGGTTGGATGCAATTCAAAAAAATTATGAAAATCAATGGAGTGTCCAAATAGTACCAGCAGCCAAATTCAGAGAAAAAAAAATTCAGGACAGTAAAAGGTAGGATTCATCACCTTTAGTTTTAGTAATCTTAAATTAGATGTCAAAGTCCAACTAGTCTTCTAGGTCTCGTGTGTTTAGAGGTAGGCATGTCCAACTGAATTGGGATGGAAGAATATAAAATTATAGATGGTCCAGAAAGATGACAAAGCAGTTATTACAGTTTTTCATGAGAGAAGGGCTATGGAGCACAGAGCTAAATCAACATCATGTCTTTAAAACAGACATGGTGTATAATTAAATCATGTAACACATTGACACAGGATGCAGTAAAATCAAACCTATAAATTTATTTTAAAAGATGTAGAGAAGTTTAAGGATAGGCCTATTGCTGGGTTATTGAATGTAGTTGTCTGACTGTGACTCTTGCCTTGGGAAATCTCTATGCCCCTCAATGAGATTTGGAGTATATACTGGAGATAACAGTTACCGGATAACATCAGAAACAAGATATTATTCTGAATGGAATTTTGCCCTGATCAGTTTTGGGATTTTATCTTCCTTTTGTCTCATTAGGACTAAGGACCATCACTGAAGTAACACTGCAGTAATACTGGGTAGTCTCACCACACTGTATCTCTGTCAAGATTTTTGTAAGCATTATGTTGCAAGAACAATTTATCGGAATAGTTTTAAAGGGCACAATAAGAGAGTTCTGAATTTGTTTTTCCAAGGGAGCTCATGACAGGAAGAGCAAAAGCTTACGTCTTCAGACACAATGCTACTCATACTCAGAATTTAAAGGAGATTTTGTGAGTTAAGTTGGAAAAAAAATATTATTCTTGATTTTTAAGATTGTGTGCATAAAAATCTATTTTAGTATTTGGAATGTTTCAAGTGGTGGGTTTGGGTTTATTGGTGTAATAAGAACAGCAGAGAAGGGAAAAATGCAGGGGATTTGATTTGTGCTTCTTGGAGGAGAGAGAACTTTTCTAAACTTTTCAATGGGAGCTTCTACTGGAGTGTGCTTTGAAGGGGACTGAACTCCTTCAAGGATGAGGAAAGCCTTGAAGCCACACCTCTTATTTCTTGGCAAGGGCTGTAAGTATAGGGTTTCTATCCAGAATAAAGTAATTTCTTCTTGCCCAGAGTTCAAGTAAATCCACTTGGAAGAACTCGGCAATTTAAAATCAGGTTGTCACTAGCTGGTGGTCTTACTCTGGTTACATGTTTGTTGCCAGTGACTCTCTCTTCATGTGTAGCCAAAACCAACGCATCTGTTCCTGTTGTGTCATATACTTTCCATCCTTCATGTTCTTCCATGTTACCTTTCTGTACAGAGTATCTCCCATTTGGTGTAGATTGAGCTAGGTCCTCCAAGATTTGGGGGTTGTATGCTGTGATGCCATTTGGATTTCATAGATTGGTCTGTCCTGTCTGAGGCTCTGTGTTCTTTGCCTGGTGACTTAATGAGGCAGAAGCACTTCTGGCTTGATGTTCTCCTGCAAGCGGAGGCAAGGCATGGAACTGGGTCAGGAGCTGTTTCAGCCATCGGTGTTGGTGTGAGTGAATATGTAGCCCAGAAAGGGTCATTCTACAGGCCTCTGTGGAACAGAGAAGGAAAGTTTGGGGGAAGTCAACCAGCACGCAAAGCTCCAGCATGGTGCATTAAGCTAGGCATTTTGGGGAGCTCTGATTTTCATATTTTGGCAAAAGCACTCTTTGTTTCCCACCTAGTAATACACATGACAGTCTGTCTACTGTTAATTTGAGAGACCAAGCCTTTTTTTTTGGCCTGCCTAGACTTAGGAAGTGAGTGTAATATGTAATCGTACATTGGACATGTGACTGTAACTTCAGTTTGGCTAACTGAAAGAGAGGTGAGGTAGGCTGAGCCATTTTGAAACCACTGTAATATTTCCATTCACACTGTTGATTCTTGAACAAGATATGCAGGTGAGTCAGGAAAAGTCTCACAGAGCTTACAAGCTAAAAGAGCCTTTGAGAGGGATATCTTGTGTGGCTGGCCCCTGGATCCCAGTCTCCCCAGTTGCTGACACCTAGACCCACGAGCCCCCAAGGCCACAGCCCCTCTGTAGTTGCTGGCACAGACCATCTCACTCATCCCTCACCCCCGAGCTGGCTGGCACTCCTCTGGTCCCACAGCACCCATCACTCACGGTCTCACCCTTAGAGACATACACACACAAGTGGGTCTCCCTCCTAGAGACCCCCAGACCCCACCATCTCTCTGGCAGCTGGTGGGACTCCCCTGGTCTCACCGATAACCTGCTCCTCCCATGGTCTCACTCTTAGAGACAGACAGACAGACAGACACACATACCTGGTTCCCAGACCACTTCACGTCCACGTGGGCATCTTTGCTTTGCTCACACACTCACCAGCCCACCCAC
>JMFS01122598.1:0-15022 GCA_000699545.1 Podiceps cristatus
GCTCACTGCAGGGGGGTTGGACTAGATGGAATCTGGGAGTTCCTTCCAACCCAAAACATCCTATGATTCTATGACTGAAAAAGCCAAAATCCTCTTTTCCTGTCAGTTAAAAACACAAGAGACGATAAAAAATAGGTAAAAGGCTCCAATGGAACTAAGAAAATAAATTTTTCCCCTGAGAGGGGTCAATGAGGGAAACAATTTACCTATAAACTCTGAAAGTCACTTTCACAGCTTCTTCATTGAACTCATTATAGTATAAAGTTACTCCCAAATTAAAGTGACCAGTTTATGAGCTTCCTAATGCATGAGGCTGTGTGAAAGCGGTCTAACTTCATTTGTACAAAAATGTGAAGGTACATATAAAGAGGAGTGATGGTTGTAATACTTTAAAATATCTTGTAATAGCCTAAAAAGTGTTAGAAAATTATTTCTCTCAAGAAATTAGAATAAAGGTAATAAAGAATCACATTCTTACTAACAGTTGATAATCAAGCAGTCTTTGCTTAATAGTCAAGGACAATAGAAATACCTTTATTTCCACTGACTGGATATGCACTTCTATTTTCAGTATTAGGGATTACTTTTGTGATTGGCCCTGTGCTAAATTATTTGAATAAAATCTGATAATGGCAGAGAAATTATATAAAAAGACTTACCTAGTTCTATGCTAATGAATAACTCACTGAGGAAAAAACATGAGATTTCAACACCATTGATTCCCTCTAAATACAAAATAACTTAGTACAAGATACTGCATGTTTTACAGGGTTTGTATTTTTGTGGCATTCTGAAATAAAATGTTTAATAACTAGACCCATTAATGCTAATGGTAAATCAGTGAGATTAAATATTTCTATAAATCATTTTATTAATAAAACAGAGGGCTCATTAAAGAACTATTGAACTGTTAAGCTTCAATATTTCAGTATCAGCGTTTTATAAACATTTCAATTAGCACAGACTGACAACATAGAAGGGGAGATGTAAAATATTCTAGCCACTGTACAGGACACAGACTGCCAGCTCATCTTGTTGAAAAATAAAGGATAATGTTTCAGTGGGATCATAACTGCATAGCAAATCCAACATTTTAAAAAATAAATATAAAAAGCAACTCTAATTTGTGCCTTTCAAGGACCTTCTGAAGGACTGTGTGCTACTACTGTTCACTATATCATTTTACTATTATCCTTAGAAGGATGACTGCCAACCTGAAAGGAATTTGAACAGCTGAGGACAAAGTGCATACTTAAACACCAAAAGAATAATGATGGCTTAGGAGAACAAAGTGAAGAATAAAGTGCCCTCAGTAAGAATGTTTAACATATGTAAGTAGTGAAAAATGATAGCTAGAAGTCTGCATTTCAAATGTGGTACAACCAATCTGGAAGCAGAAAATGACCACAGAGCAAGTGTTGGGAGAATGTCAAGCAATATAGTGTTCTGATTCTTTTGAAATTCTTCATGTGAAACCTTTACTTACCTCTTTTCCTGATAATTGTCATATTCGTACTTTGGGGAAAAAAAAATAGCCATGTGTATGAGGTACTAAATTAAGGGGGAAAAATCAGTTGGGTAATTCTATTTCACCCTCAAGGTGTTCTCTGTTCTCCAGTTCTGAATGATACTAATGTGAAAAGGAGCTGATGTTAGCTAAAGTAAGGAAGAGAGAGAATTTAATGGTAAGAAAACGTGTACTTTCCGAGTCCAGGATTTCTCCACCAGAGGAAGCAAATACTTCCATTCTAGTCTCCAGTTTCTTGGATTATAGTTGATAGAGGGAAAAAGAGATTTTTCATTTTGAGCTTAGTATACCAGAAAATAATGCAAGATATTCCCTTATTCTCTTCAGAGTTCTGAAATGTGTATTATTATCTAGAAGGGGCAAGATCTTTTTCATCTTGTTATGTTGGCATAGCCATGAACCTATTTCTCTGAATGTCAGTAGACATTCAATCCATAAGGCCAAATTCATCTTTCACCTAAGTGGTACAATTCTCTGAAGTTAAAAGGATGGCAAAAAGTTACCCAAAGGTACAAGTAAATCTGATATAAACATATCATCAGTGTAACTCTTTTCCGAAGCTATTTTGTCCATCAGCTGATGTACTCAATGGAAGGGCAGGTTGTCCCCTGATATAGTCATCTCTCACTGTCAGTTCTCATTGTGGGAGCATGGTCTCTCTCTTAACTAGCAAGATATTATTAATACTTAAGCAGTACAAAGGTTGCTGAGACCTGATTTTTTTTTTTTTAATTAACTCAACAGTATATTTTATTCACATAGATACATGGTTTTAAATTCTGTGAACTTTAAAGTCTCATATACTTTTATGATTAGCAAATGGTATGCTAAATCACTTTCAGAATTAAACAGTCAGGAAGAATCTTTTATTTGGAAACAATATAAAAGCACATAACTGATTTTAAAATAATTTCTAACAGCCTTAAACATAATGTAAAGAAACAGTTTGATATCTTGATGTTTAGGTTACAAGGTAAGATCATGTAAAAGACAAAATGAGGTTTAGGCATGTATCCTAAGACACCAAAATCTTGATAATAAAGAAAATTTTACCTTAATTTATATCAAAACCAGAAACACGCCATTTTCCACTTTGATATCTACCTGCAAGCAAAAGCCAAAGGATTTGGTTGATCTGTTGGAACCTCTCCCAGTCATATTAAAGACTATTTGCTGTGATGTGTTTTTTTTCCCTGGGTGTAAAAGCTTAGCAGAGTATCTGGAATATCTAAATTACTTTCATTTACATATACATGTGATATACATGAATAAATTTTGATTATGTTTACATTATTTATCTTACAGAGTACTTAAATCTAATGAGCATTTACACTAATCACTTCTACATCAGGAAGAGGGGAATAAACTTGAAAAGACTGCATAACAACAAGGTTCAAGAAATTAACAAGGTTAAAAAATACTAATTAAAAAGTAGAATAGATTCCTAGTGATACAGGTAGAGACAAATGAAAACTTTGGCTTAAAAAATAAAAATAGTGATTAATAACTGAACTATTTCATTTTTATCATAGAATCATGGAATCACAGAATGTTTTGGGTTGGAAGGGACCTTTGAAGATCATCTAGCCTAACCTCCCTGTTAACAACCCGGATATCTTTCACTAGATCATGTTGCTCAAAGCTCCATCCAACCTCACTTTGAACACTGCCAATGATGCTGCATCTGCAGCTTCTCTGGGCAATCTGTTCCAATGTCTCACTGCTCTCATCGTAAGAAAAAAAAAAAAAAATAAAATTCTTCCTTATATCCAGTCTAAATCAACCCTCTTTTAGTTAAAACCATCAGTCCTTATCCTCTCACTACAGGCCCTGGTAAAAAGTCTTTCTCCACCTTTCTTATAAGCCCCTTTTGTACATAAAAAGTCTGTAACAAGGTCTTGCCAGAGCCTTCTCTTCTCTAGGCTGAACAACCCCAACTTTCTCAGACTTTCTTCATAGGAGAGGTGTTCCAGCCCTCTGATCATGCTCATGACCTTCCTCTGGACCCGTTCAAACAGGTCCAGGTTTTTCTTCTACTAGGAACCCCAGATCTGGACACAGTACTCGAGGTGGGGTCTCACAAGAGCAAAGTAGAAGGGAAGAATTCCCTTCCTTGACCTACTGGCCACAACTCTTTTTGTGCAGACCAGGATATGATTTGCTTTCTGGGATGCAAGCCCACATTGCCAGCTAAAGTACAATTTTACATCAAGCAGTGTCCCCAAGTCTTTCTCCACTCTCTCTCAATCAATTAATCCTTCAGTCTGTGTTGATATTGCTAATTGCCCCGACTCAGGTACAGAACATTGCACTTAGCTTTGTTGAACTTCATGAGCTTCACATGGGCCCAGGCCTCAAGTGTGTAAAGGTCCCTCTGTTTGGCATCCCTTCCTTCTATTAGATCAATTGTACCACTCATCTTGATGTCATCTGCAAACTTGAGGGTGCACTCAATCCCACTATGTCATTGATGCATTAGTCCCAGTACAGAGACTTAAGGGACATCATACATTACTTGTTTCCACCTGGACATTTAGCCATTGACTGTAACTCTTCGGACACAGCCGTCCAGCCAATTTCTTGTTTGTCTAGGAGTCTATCCATGTTGTGATTTAACCCCAATCAGCAACTAAACATTATATAGCCACTCATTCAGTCACCTACAGTGGGATGGGGGGAGAGAATCAGAAGGGCAAAAGTGAGAAAACTCATGGGTAGACATAAAACCAGTGTAATAATTGAAATAAAATAATAATGATAGTAATAAATTGTAATGAAAAGGAAAATTACAAAGAGAAATAAAACACAAGGAAGACAAGTGATGCAAATGAAAACAACTACTCACCACCAACCAACTGATCCCCAGCCAATTCTCAAGAAGCACAACCCCTCCCCAACCTGCTCCCTACTCCCTAGTTTTATTGCTGAGCATGATGTCATATGGTATGGAATATCCCTTTGGTCAGCTGGGATTAGTGGTTTCAGCTATATCCTCTCCCAACTTCTCATGCACTCCTAGCCTACTCGCTGGTGGGGTGGTGTGAGAAGCAGAGAAGGCCCTGACTCAGCAATAATGAAAACATCCCTGTTTATTAACACTGTTTTCATCACAAATCCAAAACATAGCCCCATACTAGCTACTATGAAGAAAATTAACTTTATCCCAATGAAAACCAGCACAATCCATCAAACCCATATCTCTCCAATTTAGCAGCAAGGATGTTGTAGGGGACTTTATCAAAGACCTCAGAGATGTCTAGGTAGATGATATCTATAGCTCTTCTCTTGTCCACTGATGCAGTGACTTTATCATAGAAGGGGACTAGACTGGTCAGGCACAATTTGCCCTCATTTAAGACATGTTGCCTGTCTCTAATCACATCCCTGTCTTCTGTATGTTTCAACACATCTTGCAGAAGAATCTATTCCATGATCTTACTGGGCACAGAGGTGTTACTGACTGACCAATAGTCTCCAGGGTCTTCCAGTTTACCTTTTCTTAATTATAGCTGCAATATTTCCCTTTTTCCAGTCACTGGGAACTTTGACTGCCATGATTTTTTGAATATGACGAAGAGTGATTGGTGACTACATCAGACAATTCACTCTGGACCCTGGGATGCATCTACTTTACTTTACATGCGGCTACTTCTGTTTTAGGAGATCAGAATGTTTGACAACTGTTAGTTGCTTAATTTTTACAGAATACATAATTGCAGCATTAGGAATTTACAATCATTATTTCATATTCTAGTGTGTTACATAATTTTATATGTCGTTTGCCTCACTGCAAATTAACAGAAATGAAGAAGAGAATTAAAGAGAAGCAAACAAGAGTATTGTACTGAATTGTAATAAGAAATATATTGGTCAAACACCTTGCCAAAAATTAAATGTGACCAAGATGGGACATCTACTGTAGTGACCTGCTTTGCTAAATATGCCATTTCCTCTTACACGGACAAAGATAGACCTATTTTATTTCTCCAGGGAAGATATTTTCAAAAATCTATGTTCCAAAGTGTACTGAGTTCTGTCGCAAATGAAAGAGTGGCAGCTATTGACTGAATCATCACTTCCTTCATCCAAAAATCTATGCTGAAAATCATCTTTGCTGGTTGGCCAAAAGAAAAATCCCTGTATCTGCCAAAAGGGACAGTTTTAGACATTCCAGGAAGAGCTAACTCTTATGTATGATCTGACCCATAAAGGTGAATGAATTGTAGTGCTCAATCACTGAATTCAGAAATGACACCACATCTTTGGGACAGAGAAACACAGAGAGTAGACTTAATATGTTGAAGAAAACATGCAAAATTATCCAACTGGCCTACATCACCAAATATCAATCCATATGAGCAATGCCCTCATCCCAGAAACCCTCAGAAAATGTCTGAAGGTCCACAGCAGTGATGCCATAAATTTCCACAGTGAATGATGAACATCAAGATTTTTATGTATTATTATAGTCCTAGGGATTTCAATATTTTTACCTGGACTTAATAGGAAGATGAATACTCTCTGGTAATAAACATACATTTATCTTTGTCTGGCACAAAATTATTGTGTGCTCAGTAACAAACTGTTCCTTCTACTATACATAAAAATTACTGACGGAGTCAAAAAACCAGAATTTTTAAGTCATAAATTATTTAGTACCTGCTATCACATCACAGCAGATGCATTAAAAACAAAGCAAAACAAAACCAATAGAAACTGTGAAATACTTATTAATTAAGGAAACCTTTACATTTTCTTAGAAATATTGGAGTAAAGAAATACATTGACTGAATGCACTGATCAGGCTTGTGGTTTACATTATATATCTGCCTCCAACAAGTTAAACAATAACTTAAATAAAACCATTAGTCTACTATAAAAAATTAGGAAAAGTTTGTATTTAAAGAAGTTCTCCAGGTCTAACTCATAACACAAAAATGAAAGGGTTATCCTTTTTTTTTTTTTTTTTTTTAATAAAGGAAGGAGGAGACACAAGCTGGACCCTAAAGGAAAAGCAAGGCATGTAAGAACATTAGGAAGACAATAATTTCAATCTTATAATTTTTATTTTCTTTTTTTTTTCAAGCTGTGGCTTCAAAATATAAAAGCCTTTTGAGTCACCCTTACTGTATCAGAAAAGTTCTTGCCAGAATCTGACCAAAGATCACTTGTGGTTGTCATGTTGGCTCCGCAGCAATAAGAAGTTGACTTTTATTAACTACACCAGATTTCATAAAGGGCACTAATATCAACAGCTCAACTGATTTGTTGTCCATCTGAATTTATTTTTCACTAGTCAGCAGGTAAGTACAGAATCTACCAATGCAACAAACAAAACCAAAGTTTTAAAAAGATGATAATAAAGTTTTTTGAGATCTATATTGCACAGGCACATCTTGGGAAAAGTTGTTTTAGCCTGCTTCTCATGGAAATAAATTATTTGAAAGAAAGACCTAAGCATGTTGAATTATGTTTGTACCTAAACAAAATACTACCGATACATCTGAGTGATCTCTGAGGAACATAACTGCTCGACTAAATCCAGAGATCAGTTTTTGGTGTGACATACAAGCACGAAACAAGGTTTTGAGCAGGGCTCTTTGCTTGCTTGCTCTTCCATGAGCATTGTGAGTACCCAAACTATGTGTTTCCATAATCCAGAACATAATAATGGAAAAAATATGATATGGTCATCTTGGAATTTTAGCTTAAAGCTTGTTATCACCAATTAAATAAGAGATGGCTTGGTTTTGCTAGGGTAAAAAACAGTTCAGATCTTAATTTGTGAAAATCTCCCAAACTGAGACTATCAGGACATTAGCCAGCCAGCCCTGACTCTTAATCATATTGCTGAACTAGTTCTTATTTGGAGGACAGGATTTCACTGACTCTGGTATTTTGAAGGACATATAATTTCTTCCTACAAGGTTGCTATGATTTTCATCCTCATAGCTATTCAGTCACTGCTTTTTCTTTCAGTATCCCTAATGCAAAAAGTATTAAAAGTGTTTTCTGCATTAATGATTTTTTTTTGTTAAAAGCATATCAAAACAAACTGAAGTAGATTATGTGGAAAATTATAAAGTCAAAATGTTTTTTTAAAAAAATATCTGAATTAATTCTATGCTTTAAACATCCCTGCCACACATCATACAGGCAAGTGATTTTGACCAAAGTAAAATCTCTAGATTTTGTAAAGATGGACTCAAACAGGCTTGGTATGGAAATATGCCATCTACTAATCTTGGAATTGATCCGAGAGGAACTGAGCAAATCTACCAAGTATCTGTGTGGATAATGGGCATGCAGGTCCACTCAGGAGAGGGGAAACTCATTCACCACTACTTTGAAAACCAATCTTTGAAGATCATGATAAAGTGTTAAAATATTCTGAATTAAAACCCTGGACTTAACAGCAATTAAAATTTAAAAAAGAATGAACACTTAATTAACATTTAATCAACAATTAACTTTACTTGTAAAAGAAATGCTGAGAATTTCCTTCTGTGCTTTTTCACTCAAATTGGGCTAAATGCAGACCTTGGTAAGAATGGGATGACAACAATGGAATTGCAAAATATAGCTCAGGCTAGATTTTGGTTAAAATACCCTTCCCTGTTCCAGCAAAGTAAGATACTCTTGTCGTGGTTTAACCCCAAACGGTAACCTGACCACGCAGCCGTTCACCCACCCCTCCCCAGTGGGGTGAGGAGGAGAAATGGAGAGACAGCTCGCTCTCAGATTGAGATAAAAACACTCTACAAGCCAGCAAAGGAAAAGATTAAAAAAAAAATCATAATCATAATCATAATCATAATAATAAATAAAAGGATAATAAAATATATAAAATGAACAATACACAATTTCTCACCACCCGAGGAACGATACAGCTCGTCCCGAGCAGCAGTCAGGGAGCAGGGATATTCCCCCGCAGCTCTCCCAGAGAGCGCGAGGGAACAGACAGACGAACCCCCAGGCCTGAATGAAATAAAACAAAAATAAGATAACAAGAAAGGAACATGAACCAAAAATGAACCGAACAAGGAACCCGAACCCGAAGGAAAGGGGCAAGGGCAACAAGGCAAAAAAGGGCAAAAAGGGACAAGAGCAATGGCTGACCCTCACTTATACTGGGCATGACGTCTATGGTATGGAACACTCTCTTTGGCCAGTTTAGATCAACTATTCTGTCTGTACCCTCCCAAGTGTCTGAACCTGCACATCAGCAAAACTTGGGAAACAGCAAAATGTCCTTGGTCGTTCAGCAGCAGTGAACAACAGCAGCGTGCTATCGCCTTGTTTCACATACCAACTCCAAAACACAGGAGCTGCTGCAGACAAAATCTAGCTCCATCCTGGATGAAACCAGGACAACTCCAAATCTCCAAGAACTAACAAATATGTTACAGATTTGATTCTTAGTCAATCAGGTCTCCTACCTCCAGTGATGATCAATGCTTGATGTGCAGTGGAAAGCTAAAAGTGTCAACAATTCACCTAATCATTTCAGGAATGCAGGATGCATTAATGAAGAGGAAAAAACTTCCTTCTCTGTTTTCCTGAAAATTGGCTTAAAGCATAAAAAAATGAAGATTAAATCAGTTGCATGATTATATTGTATTGACATACTATTTACCTATGCCATAAAATTTACAGTATGTTTTCACTTATTAATATTTTATTTAATATCATCATTCTTGCTTTACATTTAGTATCATGCAACATCTTCAGCATTTAAAAAAAATGCTGACACTTATCTATGAAGAGGAGATCCACGTAAGGATAAATGTCATGCATAGGAATATCTATGCTTACAGAGAGATGTAATGTTAAGTAATGATTTGGCTTGAGTAATGATGGAGTTAACCATTTGGTATATTCAATGAGCAGGTATTTCCAGAAGGCTGAACAGAGTTAGAAGTTATGCAGAGTAGTTGCCTAAATACTTATTGGATGCATTAAAAACCTTTGAGTACCTGGAGCTAAGCACTTACTCTGTTAATAAAAGTGCTGCTAATTTTCATCAAACAGTGACTAAAGAGACCTCAGGCCAAGTTACAAAGGAGTTTAATGGCCTTGCAAACAAACTAACTGTTAAGAAAACTTCTCATTGCCAGATAGACAATAACTTCAACTATATTTGAATATCACTCCTCAGTTTAAAACTCATGTATGGTAGATACTCAAAAGGCTGCGAGGTCTCAAAAGGCATAAGATATCTCAAAAAGAATTTTCCTTATCCTTGATGAATTTAAAAAAAAAAAAAAAATTGTGAAATTTTGTTATGAATTAACAGTGGGCATTTTAATTTCATATATCCTGTACTTTCTATATTACCACCCTGAATGATCACAGAAGGAACATTTTCTAATGCTTTGCAGAAGCAATCAAATTTGTAAAGAAACTCAGAAAATCATGTTGACTTAGGACCAGATTAATTTATGCAAGTATTTGTTCTAGCTAAATATACTCTATAATGCTTAGATAAACTCTGGGTGATGCAATTTGCAGAATATAAAATCTCCGTTTTTTCTGCCATTGTTTAGAAAGTGGGTAGGTAAGAGGGTCAAATTCACAGCAATCTATCTCATTTTTTTTCACCCTTTTTCAGACTGAGAAGAAAATGTCTTTTTTATTAAAAATGGACCGATAGAAATTATGTCCAGGTCCAATTTACAATGGGACTGGCTTTGATACGAGCATTTATATGTGAACTAACACTGGAAATCACAACTGGATTAAATAGCACTAATCACTGAGATATAATTTCTTACATAATTTTTACTCAAAAAAAAAGAAGGGTTACATCATTTTAACAGTTGCAGTTCTCTACTATTATAATGAACTTAATCACATTTCATACTTCGGAGTTTCATTTAATAATCTATAGAGGTCAGGAAGGATTTGTCTTTGATGGACAGTTTGATCTCTGGGATTGGATTTTTTCCCTGGTTTCCTCTGAGGCACATATCAGCCTTGACCATGTCTGTACTCTGAGATGATAGATAGACTCTACCAACTATGAGTACGTGTCAGACATACCTTTCTCCCCTGCTTAAGAAAGGAATTTTCTACTCTTTCATATTGGTAAGACCCTTTAAGGGACTTACACCTTCTGATGTATAAAGCATGATTGACTTGCTGAGATAACTGGAACATATTGCTTCCTTGCCAAACATCGAATGCTGCCTTCATTGCTGCTGTAATTACTTTTCCAGAAATATTTAACCTGATTAACATCTGGTTTTCTTATTTTGTATCTGGCTGATATACCAATAACCTGATAAATTTCTTTCCAAAATCTAGAAAATAGGTTTATCACAGCATAGGGTCTTAGAAAGTGTCACTTGGAACAAAAATTATGATAACCTAGCATTAGTGAAATGTAGGGTTGCAAGGGGTGTCAGGAGGTCATCAAGACCTATCTATGACAGAGTCACCTAATTTATTCCATAATTAGTCATAATGTTTTGGGGTTTTCTGATGGGGAAGATGAAAGTTTGTATCAGAGACAAATGATGTTGTGGCTCCTGTAATACTAACATATGTTAACAATCTCCTTCTAATTAATTTTATTAACTGGTGTTACTGGTTTAACTGCTATAAATAGAACTAGATTTAAGCCAAGACATTTTTCTGAATATGCTGCATAGGCTACTTCTGGTAGGGTCAACTAAGGGAAGAATTTTCCACAAAAATATCTTTCTGTGACTTGTATGCAGTGTGTGAACCACATGATATTTGCTAATAAATATCTGCCTAACCAGATATTCCTAATTTTGTTTGATTTACCCCTTATTTTAGGTATTGTACTCTTTTCTATGCTAAATGTCAACCTGTTAACTTCAGGTCTATTTTTCATGATCATTTTGATTTCTGAGTATGTCTGTCAGAATAATTGGTGCTGTTGGGCTGAACTCATCAAGCAAAAGGCATCTTCTCAGCAGTTATCATTTGTTCCTGTGTTTGGCAAGTGTAGTTAGGAGACAATGAACAAAGTAGATCTCCTACTGGTATCTCAAACACTGTCAACTAGAAGGGGGGGAAAAAAAAAAAAAAAAAAAAATGTAGAGGAGAGACTGGGACAAAATCCAAAAGCATGAAGTTGCATTTATTTTACTGAGACGTTATCATCATCTGAGTATGTCTGATGATCTACACTTTTTATTTCTAAAATACATTGCTATGTAGCTACTAGAGAAGAACATACACCTTTTTTTGTAATACTGTTAAAATCTAAACTGTTTAAAATATGTATACACTTAGCAAGTAGCTTCCTAGATGACTTTGAACCATAAAACTTTTCTCCTTCATATGTGACACTGCTACACTGGGGGTGTGAGGGATATTTCTCTTTCCGCCTTCACTCTCATTCCAGCTAATGCAAAGCAACCAAAACACAGTCATTCAGGAATATGAGAGTTCCATGGAACATAAAAGTTTAAAACCATGCAGACTACAGAGGAAATAGGGGTCTCCGGTTTCATACACGAGTGTGTTAATCACTGAAGAGAAAGGAACTCTAAACTTCCCTTCTTTCTGTGGATACACTTCCAAAAAGGGGTAGCCACAAATCCTTCTTGTGCAGTGCTCTATCCTGTTCATTTGCATTAGCTTTCAATAGGTTGTTTAAGAGAATCTATATGGTGGAATATCCAGTTTGGGGATCCAGATCAGGCTGGTCAGGTGTCAACTTACCCTGCACTATACTGTTCCTGTACAAGAGAAAAAACACAAGTCTAGGTGCCTGGGGCATTTAAGTACAGGTATTCCCATGGTGAAGAGGCAGCTGACTAAGAACATTCAGTAGAAGAAAACCCAATTTAAGTGCCTAAATTCTTCAATGTAATAAGTACTGTTTAACCCTTCACAACACTATGCAATGAGAGACCAGAAAATTAGGTACTTATCCAGTCTGCTGCTGCTATTAGCCTTGTAACTAGAATCCCAGATCTGGATTCTACTTCATTCAGGTACTATACAAACAAGCAGAATGTTTCTGGTCTAAAATAAACCAATGTATTTGCTACTTGCAGCCACTTCTATGGCAGTACACCATCACCCCTGCAGACAGCCCTCTTCCCCTACTCCAAAATTCACAAATATCAGAAAGCACACTCCGTCTCTCTCCTACTTGTAAATTCAGAGATATGTGTGAAAAGTTTTGAAATACTTGCATTCCCATTGAAATTACCATCAATTTGTGATTTGCAGTAAAAGAAGACTGCTGATTTTTTCAGAAACCAGAGGTGTGAAATTTCTCTGGCAACTAAATCTATTGGAAGCTTTACCGAAGCACTTTCCTTTCAACCTTGTTTGTGTTTGTAGAGAGGTGTGTCATCACTTTCCCCTCTCCTTGCATAAGGGAGTATTATGAGAAAATTTCATGGGCTACACCAATTTTCTATTCTTTGCATAAAATAAGTCTTACAAACAATAGTGCCTTGAAGCAATTCAGCCAGAGATATCTCAAGCCAAGCATTTTGCCTGCAAATAACAGGAAGTTAGTATAAAACCTAAATAAATTAAGTGGCACAACATTAAAATTATAGGATGTAGTAGGTGATGAAATAATTTGTTTTCTGATAATGAGTGATTTGGCATAAACCATGTGTAATATTTCTATTTATATGTAAGTTAGGGGGGAAAAAAGAACTCAGACCGGAAGGCTGGCACTATGGGCATCAATGTAGCTTGATATTCCCACACTCAATGAGTCACCAGTAACAGGTCTGTAAGTCCTGGGCTGCTTTCTCTCGTTACATCTCAAAGCTTTCAGGGTGGGAAAAATACTAAAATAATATTTCTCCTTGGCTAAATAGCAGTAAGCCTCATACATCAGGAAAAGATATCACCAGGCAACAATGCTGAGAAAGAATGTTTAATTTAAAATACATTATTTCAGTAGATAAAACTAATTATACTTAATGTTGTAAGTTACAGCGGTTACTTATCAGGCCCAGGCACAGACACTCCTCAGTTAAAGAAATTGCTTAAAAGAGAGACAGGAATATGAAGGCCTAGATTTCTTTTTAAGGAGGAGTTCCTGTTTCTATATTGTGCCATTCAGTCCTACATAAGAGACTGAGATCCTTATTTTTTTCTGCTCATGAAGTCTCTGTATAATCAAGTTGTTACTAATATATTAAAAAGATTGCATTACTATATACTTAGGTTTGCTAACGTTAAGTTTCTGGTTTTCCATTGATACATAGCCTACAGATGTACTGCTTCCAGAACTTCCAGAATGTGACATCAGCAGTGTTAATGTAATAATACCGTTGATATCAATCATATTGAGCTTGAAAAGTCATTTTCAAATTTAACAGCCTGAAGTAGAGCCATAAACTCTTAATGTTGTTATTTAAATTGTTAATTGTTCAGAAATCTAAGCATTTTAATGCTATTACCTATAGAGATACAGCTTCCTAAATACAATTCACATAATTGAAAATAATGCTGACACAAGTTATATATACTCATTTGGGCTTTAACTTCTATATCTATTTTCACCTAGATCACATACACTTGATTTTTGTGGGTACAGGCTATTTCCTGCAATATTGCAAAGAAAAATAGAAATGTGTAATTTCATCATGATAAAGAGAATCTGGAAGAGTCAGAGCAGACAGGCTTAGATTCACTTGCCTCACAAAATTATTGAAAAGCATGCGCTCCTGTTATATATTCAGAAAGTGGTTTTAGACTATGCTTGCCACAGGTCAACCCCTTTCTCAACTCTAAGACCAAACTGGCATGTTCATTTTTTTAATATTATCACTGTGACTCTTTTGTCTGCAGATTTTTACTAGTGTAAGCAGTACTTACAGACTAAAAGCCACAAGAGGAAGGTGTATAGGCTGCAATGATTCTTTTCTTCAGAAAACAAAATGTTGATCGTGTTGAAAGTTTCAACATTCATAAAACTCTCTTCTCTCTTCTGAATTCACACTCCCCTACCACATGAAACACTGGACAAAGTCATCATAACTAGTTACTGAGCACTAAATGAGGCAAATCCTGGCAAAGCTCATATATGGCTATGAAGATCATCTGGACCCCAAACAGCTGGTGAATCAAGCAACTGTGCCCAGGATAACCAATCCTGGCAATGGGTACTTCCATGGGGCAGGCCTGTCTTCTACACCCAGGATCTCTGGCATCAGCTCCCGAGGTAAGCATGAATCTTGCATGAGTGAGCTTTCTCTTGCCCCATGAATTTCATCTCACTTCTCCTCCCAAATTATGTTTTCAGAGTTATTCAAGGACACAAAGGAATCAGTCAGAAAATGAACAATAAGTACCTTACGGAAAAACAAATTCTGTGCTTCCACATGCTTTTAAAGTTCTCCAGGTACACTTATCTCGCTATTTCAGCTTCTAAGAAAATGTTTCTTTTCTTGATATGTGAAGCAAAGTAGTGTTGATAGTGGGAGTAGTGTCAGAAAAAGTGTTTAAGAAGAATTTGAATCATAGAATCATAGAATGTTTTGG
>JMFS01122599.1:0-13054 GCA_000699545.1 Podiceps cristatus
CCCGGCGGCGGGGCTGCTCGGTGGGCAGCGGGGTGTCCCCCGGCCCTTACGCAACGGCTGTGCAGAAGTCAGGTTTATAGAATCGTGTTCGCTAAATAATGTTGGTGTTTTCTAGGCGTAAGGTTAAGGACGGAGTAACACATCCCGTGAAGTAAGCAATGCTTCGTCCGTGCGCCCGTGACTTGCTTTCCCTTGGCTTGAGAGGACACTTCAAGAAACAAGTCCTAAGCAGTGTCTCCTTTTCCAGAAAATTACTGCGGTGA
Source organism: Podiceps cristatus (assembly GCA_000699545.1). Lineage (NCBI taxonomy): Eukaryota > Metazoa > Chordata > Aves > Podicipediformes > Podicipedidae > Podiceps > Podiceps cristatus. The sequence goes on from JMFS01122599.1 coordinate 264, forward strand.
TGCTACTTGTAGTGTTTTTTCTATATGTCAGTACTTGTTCCTTTGAGGCATTTCTTGGAGCAGACTGATGCTCATTATCTAAGCAGCAAGTTATAAAACAGGGAGGAAGAAAAACTCCATGACCAGAAGGGCCTCTGAGGAAAACAAGATTATAAATTCTTAGACATTAAAAGTGACATGAGATGTATAAGTGGAAAGAAGTGTCTTTTAATAGAGGAACTCATTGGTTTGGAAAAGCAGAGAGGCGAGCAGGCACACACGCCCTCCTTCAGGAACCTGCTGACTGTCAGGTTTGTTCTTAGTACTGGTTCCAGGGCATCGCCATCCTTAGCAAATACAGGCTTGAAGGTAGCTGCTACAAAAGAGAAGAAAGGCCTGCGCCAGGCAGGTGAGCAGCAGGTTCAGGAGGCAGTGTAGATGCTGGTATGGAAATGTATGGTTAAAGAAATGAAGAGACAGTAAAGCACTGTTGAGGCATGACAATGATCTTTCTTACTGGTAACTTTTTTGTTTGTAAAAATGGTGAAACAGCTTCTTTTCTTGCAACTTAAGTGTAATATTAAAGCCTTATCATGAGAAGACTTGAACAGCTTGAATGATGTAGACCCTTTTTTTTTAAGGTGCAGTATATTCCTGGCCCTGTGGGACTTTATGATATTCAGTTAAGGTCTGAGAGTCCATCTGCATGGACCTGTTGCAGAATCTGGATATGAATTTGTATTCTGTGTGTCTCAGAGACTAGAAGCCTTCAATTACTGATTATGGCAGTTCCTTATCTTCTTATGGTACTTGCTTATAATGTCAGTGAGGAAAGTGGTCATAAATTTACAGAACTGGGTAAGCGACAGCACTAACTGATATTTTCTATCATGGAATTATTACAAGGATTGTATAAAAGCAGTTGAAGCCAGTGATTTTTCAAGAATACTTGACAGTACCCTAAGCAGATTGTGAAAGAGGCAAGCGTATATGATTTTTCTTTACCCAGTCCCACTCTGTAAGTATCCAGTCAGCCTCCAACAAACTGCAGCCCAGGAACTTTCTGGAACAGATGTACTGAAGACTTAAAGTTCCACAGTGGATTTCTTCTCCATCAGCTCATCATTGCTTGTGACCCATGTGGAGCTCCAGGGTTTGCAACATCCAGCCTCAAGTAGTTCTGTGGGTCAAATACCCACTAACTCAGGAGGCACCTCTGTTGGTTTTGAACACGCTTTCTGCTGCTTCTATTTGATATTTGATATTTGATATACTTTTTAAGTTAGAAGAGACACTGATGAGTTATTACCTATTTATCTGCTTCATGTAATTCACAAAGGCAGTTACAATAAATTATGTACGGGTAATGGTAAAACAAAATTTCCAATATGACTGCCAAACCAAAGAACTTACCAGTAAATCTGACGAGATTTACTCTAAAGCTTCCTAATACCACTGATCTTACTGTTTGGTGGGGGTTTTATGTTTGGTTGGGTTTTTTGGTTTTGTTTTTTTACATATTGATAACTTTGATTTCCTTTAAATTACATTTTTCTATTGTTATGATTTATAACGGGTTGCCCAGAGAAGCAGTAGAGGCCCCATCCTTGGAAACATTCAAGCCCAGGTTGGACGGGGCTCTGAGCAACCTGATCTGGGTAATGGTGTCCCTGCTCACTGCAGGGGGTTGGACTAGATGGGCTCTGGGGGTTCCTTCCAGCCCAAAACATTCTACAATTCTATGATTATCATGTGGGCACCTTATCTGGAAAAAAGGGGTGGTCCCCATCTTGAAAAATGTCTAGGTTATATTTGCGAAGTATTAGGAGCAGAATTTCAGTGTTTAAACTTTAGTGGTGGTGTGCATGCATTTGTACAGACAACATGCGTGCAGGATATGAAGGATGGGTAGTTGCTGCTTATTTAAATGGGGTGTGCTCTTAATAGTAGCATAACTTTGTTTTGTTCTGCTCTTGACAAACCACTGTGTAATACTGTGAATTTTCAGTACTTGACTGAATTTGATTTCAGCTTACACTTTGAATGATAATATTTACATGTCCAGTAAGGTTTGTAAACAGGTTACACAGGGGGAAGTAAGTCATTCTGATAAAAGAATATTCATAATCAGAAACAAATGTGTAACATGAAAGGTCTGAACTTAACAGAGTCTTAAGCTTGAAACAAATCTGGAATTTCACACCAAAATAGTAGCCCGAGTATATAGTCCACTAGTAAAATGAATGAGAGAACTGTTTGTTTACCTAGCTGGGATTGCACAACGACCTAATGCAGCTGTGCATGGTGCGGTGAGTGCCTTGTTACCCTGTTAGGTAATCCTGATGTGCCAGAACAATGTCCAACCAGAGGTGCTACAACTCCAAGTATGGCAGAATTGTTCTCCTCCATATCCCTGCTGCTGCCAGTAACCATGCTGTTCCTTTGGGTCTCTCTTTTTTCTGTCTTACCTCCAGCTTCTGTTTAGATCCTGTTCCCATTGTCCTTTGTTTAGACAAATCCATTACTCAAATTTCTCGTGGGTTTTTTGTTTGTTTAAAAAAACCCAAAACCAAAACCAACAAAACACTGATAGAAACTTTTTGTGGCAATCCAACCCCTCAGATTTTACCTCACAAATTGTAGCACTAACTGGAAATAAAATGAGTATCAGATGATAACTGGATTACTATTTGCACCTGGGATGAACACAGGCTTTGTTTATTTATTTGTACGTAGTTACGTGTTGTCAGGGTTTGGCAGGATTATTTCGATGGGAGGAGCTGGGTCCCCGTGTGAAGTAGTGATAGCTCAAAGGCTGCTCTCGTTCTGAGGAACGGGCTAGCAGTGTTTTCAGCACAGTGAATTGACTTGGGGCCTCTTGGTACCAGGACTGTAGGTCTGTGTGCATAGCACTGGCTGCGCCGGCCTTCCTGCAGCGCTGGTTCTGGGCGAAACGTTTTGGCTACTGCACCACTTTCTCCAGCCTGGCTGTTCAGCTCCCTGTCCCATCCACCAGTAAACACCACCATTGCTTCTTACTGGGAAGGACTTGGACTCCAGGCCTGATATTAGTAGTATAGACAATTATATTACTGTAGTGACTCAGCAAGGGATCTAATGCTGTCTGGTATTATTCTTTGTAGTCTCTTGTTTATGTCTCCAGTTCATTGATTCTCCTGTTTGATTTCCCTTGTCCTTTGCACAGAGCTCTGTGCAGCCTGTTTGTTTTCATGTCTCTGCTCACAGTGCCTTCCTGGCCTGTTTAGGTTAGTAAATGAGTATCAGAATGTACAGCTGCTGCAGTAAACATAAGGAGGAGGTGGTAAGCAGCAAACACAGGCTGAGAGATAACTAGAGAACGCTGTGGTGACTAGTAAGTTGGTCCGCTGTAAGTAGACAGTATTTTGACTGATTTGTTTACGTCCTTGTTAGAAAGCTAGAAAGCCATCGGTAGCTAGAGAGCTAAGTTAAAGGTGAGATAAACAGTGGATATAAGAACACATGCAAGTTGAAATAATGAAATGGGAAGAAAAGGAAAATAGTGTTTTGAAGTCAGAGCGTATGTTAGGCTAAGGGAGAACAAGTAATGTAGAAATATGGAAGAAACATATAGAAATAAGGGATAATTCCATAGGGAGATTTATACTGAAGAGCACAGCAAAGGACGGGGAAAGCCAAATCAAGGACGTGATGCTAATTGGATCAGTGTACATTTGTGGGTTTTTTGGGTTTGTTTGTTTTTTTTTTTTTTTTTCTTTGATAGCTGCTTCTTGCTAGTATTGATTATGCTCTTTCAGCTTTGCCTTGCTTAACAAGAACAAAGAAAGAATAGTGCTCTCCATTGAGTAGTGAATCTTACTCTGATAGGAGGTGGAAAAGGAGTTAAAATGAAATAGCAATTGCTTTTTACTGCTTTTACCTGTCAATACTACTGCTGAAAGACAGATGTTTCTTCAAATGCTTACCTTTTAGGTGCTGTGGTTTAAATGCATATATAGGTTACTGTTATGTGAAATTCTTGCATTTTTGTCTTTTGTTGAATGTTGTCTAGATTACCTGTATGACTTAAATGACTGTCCAACAGAAGAGTGAGGCTTGTAGTTTGTTTTTATGTACGAGAAAAAATAAAGTATAGAACACATGGTTGCAGAGATGATAGTTCTTTGACTTTTTTTCTTTTGAAAAAGTTCAAAAGCTCTTGTTTTCCCCAGAGATCATAGGAATCAAATAGCAAAGAAGCATCATCTTTGCTTAATGAGCATTTTTTTCCAAACCCTTAGACCACAAGCAAACCTATTTGCATGTGCATGTTTTCTCTCTCTCAATACCACTTTCAATTTCTTCTTGTGCATATGCCCTCGATTATATGTTTGGGGTTTTTTGTTTGGTTGGGTTTTTTTGGGTGGGTTTTTTTTTTTTTTGAAGTATATCCTGCTATTTCTCTCCTATTGAAGCAACACCCTGTGAAAGGCCATGTCAGTTCTTCTCCCACATAATTCACATGCCTGTTCTATTTTAAACATGCTCTGTTTTGGGTAGTGACATGTGCCGAAGTTTGAAGGCCACTAATATTTCTTTTCTCTGTATCTGAACAAAGCATGATGTGTTCTTGTTCCTGTTGTATTACATTCCCACATCTAACTTCAGCAAGATTTTAAGCCAGTCTGTAGTCATGGTGTTGGATTTCAGTTTTGCCCAGTGGCTTCCACAATACTGATGTTCAATGTAATCCACATTCAAATAAGCAATTAAACAAATTGCATACTTTGCAGTCTTTACTATATTTCTGTCAATTTTCTCATGTTATCCATTCCAAACTGTGATTTATTTCCCTTTGAATTTCTATTGTAGAATTTTTGTATTTTGCTTGCTTTTCTTGCGGGCAGCTGGGGGAGTTAATTTACCGGATTCTCTTGTCACGAGTCTGCTGTTTCTGTGAAATTTGCTGGTCAGAAGAGACCTGGCATAGTTTTCTCCCCGGAAACCTTCTTTACCATGAAGACGTACTTCAGCAGCAGCTTTTTTTCTTCTCTTTCGTAGAAATACTATTTTGACTAAGGTTTTGCTAACATTGTAGTCTAATCTCAGAACGTGTATTTAAAGTGTATTTATTATACCCGCCTGTTATTCATGCCCACCACCTTCTGTTTATTCTTCCATAGGATTTCAGTTTTAAACTCCTCAAGACTTTACTTTGGGTCCAATACTTAAATGCAGTATTTGGAGGGAAAACTGTCTTTGAAAGCTGCTTCATTTGTCCAGTAGATCGCAATACTATGTGTCAATACACGTTTTCTTCCCTCGGGACTAAAAACTTTCCCAAATCCCGTTTTCTGTTCCGGAAAACCCCAGAATCACAGAATGGTAGGAGTTGGAAGGGACCTCTGGAGATCATCTAGACTAACCCCCCTGCTAGAGCAGGGTCACCTAGAGCCGGGTCACCTAAAGCAGGTTGCACGGGACTGTATCCAGGCAGGTTTTGAATCTCTCCAGAGAAGGAGACTCCACAGTCTCTCTGGGCAGCCTGTTCCCCTGCTCTGTCACCCTCACAGTAAAGGAGTTTTTCTTCATATTCAGATGGAACTTCCTGCCTTCCAGTTTATGCCCATTGCCCCTTGTCCTGTCACGGGGCACCATAGAAAGAGTCTGGCCCCATCTGCTTGACACCTGCCTTTGAGACATTTGTAAGAATTGATAAACTACCCTCTCAGTTTTCTCCTCCTTGGGATGAACAGCCCCAGCTCCCTCAGCCTTTCCCCATAGCAGAGATGCTCCAGTGCCCTCAGCATCTTTGTAGCCCTCTACTGAACTCTCTCTCCAGTAGCTCCCTGTCTCTCTTGAACTGGGGAGCCCAGAACTGAACACAGGTCTCCAGATAGGGCCTCACTAGGGCAGAGTAGAGAGAGAGGAGAACCTCCCTCGACCTGCTGGCCGTGCTTTTCTTAATGCACCCTATATCGCACCAAATTAAACCATTTATGCAAAGGAAACCATCATTACTTCCTCAGGTGTTCTTGTTTCTTTAAACAACAAATTTCTTGCTTTTTTTTTTTTTTTTTTAGGTCATAAATGTTGCTAGCTTTATCATCAGGCTTGAACTCACTCTTTTGGGGTCATTTTCATGTAGGTAGCTCTGAACAGCTCACAAACAGTTTGTAATCTCTAGCTCTTTTGAAAAAATGGAAGTTAGCATGTGGGTATGATTAAATGGATTGACAGGACGTGATATGTAGGACCTCTTCCACTGTATGCTGAAATGTGCTTGATAAAACATATTCCACTTTTAGAATGTCTTGTCTTTTTTCTTTTGAGTACATTAATAGTTGCTGATATTGTATGAAGCCTCAGGGGACCCTCAGCCACACCAGGGGTAACTTCTCTTAATTTTCTTATGCTTGCTATGACTCCAGTGTTATATGTTTCCGAGTGTTAAAGTTGCGATGGCAAATGGAGGACCTTTTGATCTACCTAGTAACAAGGACTCTGCTCTTTGTACACTGGGCAAGCATAACTGTTTTTTTGAGACCTTTGTTAAAGTAGCATCAGCACAAACAAAGGCTGAGGTCTGTGATTGCAAAAGGAGAAAAAGAGACCAGACGTAAAACTTAGTGTCTTGTTGCCGGAACTGCAATGGAAGGTCAGATCCTATTGACAACTATGTTGAGTGCTGTAGACCAACAGCTGATGCTTTGAAGCTTGTGACTGCTTTCATAAAGGTTGTCATTGTGCCTGATTCGCTTGGAAGTCTTTCATTTGCTGTTTCATCCTCTTGATAGTAGCATGGAAATGAAGACCAAGAGTGCTGTAATTGTTCTGTTATGATAATTAACAAGAGCTCCTTTTTTTTCTGTACTCATTAGTACATGCTGAACTTTTTGAAGCCAAAACTCTCAGCGAGATGTACAGATTGGTTAAAAGTTACGGTGGGCTTTGCTAATCCATTTTCCCAGGGTTCTGACCACCCTGTCTGTTGAATAATTTTGTACCAGACCAATATAGACATGCATCATTGTGGGATCTGAAAATGTTTTGTGATTTCTTGATTCTTTCCCCCAAAAAGTCTTTCAAATTGTTCATACCAGAGCAAAGCACCTTGTTGGAACAAGGCTGGTGGGGGATCCATCTATTCCTGATTTGAATCCACGAAATCTGGACATTTCCAAGGTAACACTTTTTCAGTTTGTGAGTCCTACAGTGCTTTGCTGGAAAGCTGTCTCAATAACTTTTTTTATAATGTTTGGCACTAACAAGGGACCTCTTGTCCAGTACAAAATTGATACCTAGAAGTTATTTTCCCTGCTTGCTTTCCACCGGGAAAGTACACACTTTCTTAGTGATTGCTACAAGGTTATTAGCAGTAATGAAATACGAATTTTGTGATGATATGGTAGGTCCAGTTCTTAAAACTAGGTTTCTTCCTACTTAGGTCTATGCACCGTCCCCTGTATGGTGTCTCTGAACAAGGCTCAGAAATGAAAACGTGATTCCAGTTTTTGTTCTGTGCTTTGGCTTTTTATCGTTACAGCTCTAAGCACGAGTAAGCTGTACCCCATTCCCACAGGTATTTTTGCACAGTCATCAGTGAAATTCTCCTAGCTGTTTTACTGCTTGAGGGAGAAGCACGGGGGGAATGACATGGGAACAAAACAAATTGAAGGCATAAGGGTCATTGAGTGATCCCTGAAAATAAGGCTGTCTAGTTACTTCACTTGTTTTAGGTAAAACCAGCTTGCTGCTCTGAACTGTCTTAGGTATAGATGTTGGTGTTTTATTGGGTTACTTCATATGTGAACTACATTGCTTCGTTTGATGTCTCCATAGTGTTAACTTTTTAGATTTGCTTATTTTTATAAATAACATCCAACAGATTTTATTTACTAATTCAGAACTAGTGTGAAAGGAACTAGAGGATCCTTGCCATCATATCACTTTGACAGAGAATTGTGCTGTAAAGTACAACGAAGAAATGTTTCAGTTTTATGTGCTACTGGCTGCTGCTGTTGCTTTTTGTATACAGAATTCATCAAGATTTGTCACTGATGTCACAACAGCTTTACAAAGTCTTTGCCCATGTTTGCTATTTTTCTGTAGAAAATCTGGCATCCAGTTTGTCTGTCATTTGTATAAAGAACTCTTAGATGAGATCTAGGCATCCTGTGTTCCCCCCTCCTCCCCTTGTTCATCTTTGCAGGTTTGCTACCAGGCCGGTCAGTCTGTCCCTTCTGCTTCTTGTTCTTAGCTATGAGCATGTTCGTTCCAGTTCACAAATCAAGGAGCTTACGTCACATCTGGATGATTCTTCTGAGGGTAACGTTGCAGAAATTGTTAGAGCCTTAGCATAGCAGGCAGCCGAAGGAATCTCACTTTCTATTTTTCCATTTATTCTTTTGCATTGTGATACTGAATTCAGTCATGTAAACTCACCAATTAGGGCAGTGTTTCTCTTTTATTTAAGCTGGTACAGCTAATCCATGGAATATATCTACTTCAGTTTCCTATGATTTTTAGGGACTGATCTAGTTTAGATGCCTTTTCTCTGACCTATATACTTATTGTCATCTACTGTATTCATGAAGCCCTCTGCATTTGCTAAGGTACTAGAAAAATTGGCCAAGTCCCTTGTTGCACCTCACCCTCTATCTTTTTCTGGCCTTTTAGGATCATAGAAATTGTAAACTGTTGATTTATAGAAAACTCTGGAGAAAATTTAGTCCATCCTCTGTTCAGACCAAAATTATTGTTTTGTCATCCCCAAGCTGTAGTCCAGCCCCTTTCTCAAAAAGGGCAAAGTAGCTCAGGTTGCTGAAAGCATTGTTCAGTCAAGCATTGAATATTGCCGAGGTCAGAGATTCCACAGCCTCTCTGGGCAGCTTCTTCCTTTATTTAATAACCCTCACTGTGTGTGAGGGAAAACCTCTTTGTCATTGGAATTTCCTTCATTGCATTTTTTGACTGTTGGTCCTTGTCCTTTGGGTATGGATGCTTCAGCATTGATATAATCTAATTGAATCTCTGCCGTATGTTGGTGTCTTGCTTGTACTGAGGAGTCCAAAACTGGACAGAGTATTCCAGGTGCAGTCTCTTCAATGCCAAGCAGAGGAAGATGACCGCATCTGTCAACTTGCTGGCTGCTCCTGCTAATGCAGCCTTGTATACACTTGACCTTCATGGTTGCAAGGGCACACTACTGATTCATTTCCGACTTGTTATCTTCTTGTGCCTTTTTTGCAAAGTCACTTCCTAGCCTTCGAGCCCCCAGCCTCTGTTGCTGCATTGGGTTACTGAGCTCTAGGTACAGGACATTTCATTTGCCCTTGGATTTCACGTGGTTCCCATTTTTCTAGCCTGTCGAGGTCCATTTGGATAGCAGCCTTGCCCTCCAATGTTTCAGCTGGTGTGTCTTCCTCCCCCTCTCAATCTGGTATTATATACAAACCTGATGAGAGTGCATACAGCCCCATTGTCCAGGTATTTAATCACAGAATGGCAGGGGTTGGAAGAGACCTCTGGAGATCATCTAGTCCAACCCCCCTGCCAGAGCAGGGTCACCTAGAGCATGTTGCACAGGAACGCATCCAGGCAGGTTTTGAAGTCTCCTTCTCTGGAGACTCCACACCTCTCTGGGCAGCCAGTTCCCGTGCTCTGTCACCCTTGCAGTAAAGAAGTTTTTCCTCATATTTAGATGGAACCTTCTCTGTGACCTGCTGGCCATGCTTTTCTTTACCCCAGGAAGCCATTGGCCTTCCTAGCCACAAGGACACATGGCTGGCTCATGGTTAGTTTGTCACCTACCAGGATACACCCAGGTCCTTCTCCACAGAGCTGCTTTCCAGCAGGCCAACCTCTGACTCGTACCGGTGCATGGGCTTATTCCTCCCCAGGTGCAGGACCCTGCACTTGCATGTGTTGACCCTCATGAGGTTCCTCTCTGCCCAACACTCCAGGTCTCACTGAAGGGCAGCACGGCCTTCTGGGGTATCAGCCACTCCTTCCAGTTTCGTATTATCATCTTTTGGAATGAAGACATTGAACAGTATTGGCTCAGTATCTTTGAAGGACATTGCTGGTAAACTAATGTTGGGAGTGGAGGACATTGCTGGTGAGCTAATGTTGGGTTTGGTTTTTTGTGTGTGTGTTGTGGTTTTGGGTTTTTAGTTTGTGTGTGTGTTTGGTTTTTTTTTTTCCCCCCAAGAGCTCCTTACAGGCAACTTAGGACATATCTCACCAGCTTACCTGTAAGAATACTATGGAAGACAGTGTGGAAAGCCTTGCTCAAGTTAAGCTGAACAGCATCTAGTGTTCTTCCCTCATCCCCTGAGCCATTCATCTCATCATAGAAGGCATTGAGGTTATTCGAGTACAATGTGTCCTCACCAAATCCATGCAGGGTGTGCTGTGCTCTCGGTTGCTTTCTTGTGCTTGGCTACAACTTTGGGGGGGAATTTTCTTTGATAGCTTTCTGAGAACTGAGATGAGGCTGACTGGCCTATAGCTCCCTGCATGCTCCTTCTTGAACATGTGCATGGTGGTTGCCTTTTTGCAGTTTTCAGACATTTCCCCCAGTCATCATGACATATCAAAAAGGATAGAGAGTGGCCTCACAGTAACCCTGGCCATGCGCACCCTGGGGTGTATTTCTTATGGCTTTGTGGAATCTCGTATGTCAAATCTGCTGCGGTGGTCCTTTCTCCTTTATTGCGGTTCCACCACTGTTTTGTGCAACATACCTTTTGCACTTGTGATTACTATTGTATCTTTCGCTTCTGCATAATTCTTCCGATTGGGTAGACCAACCTGTTTGTCCTGTCTTGTGATTGCACAGTTTGTAGGTCGAATCTCAATCTGTTTACTCTGAATACATTATGCAGTGCAAGACTCAGTTCGTGACAATTCTTTCATTAAATACTATTTTGGATGCAGATCACAAATTTTGTTATTCCCAAGTTATCTTCCAAATAAAATGTCAAGACCAAGTAATAGTGTAGAATGGAGAAGTTAATATACTATTAGGACAGTTGGATAAATAATTAAGCACAATGCATGCAAAGGAAACTTAATTTTGGTATCACCATTTAACTTTGGGGTCAGTTGAACCAAAGATGAATATGAAGAGACTTAGTCATGTGGCAGAAGTAATCTGCTCCTTGTGGAGAACACTTTTTCCAAATATTCTTTCCTGAAACAGTGATAGTAGGTGGAGTCCAGATCAGTAGTAAGAGACACCAAAATATATCTGTTGTAAGTGCAAGTGTATGTTTAAATTCTTGTTATACACTTTGCTAACTAGGGGATGATTTGTCTCATTGTGAGGTAGAAGCGTAATGGCTGGTCCCATGGTTGTTCAGTCTATCTGCTGTGCCTAGATCTTCATACCCTGTGACAGGAGTTTGCTTTCAGATAGACACCTGCATTAAGGATGTGTTAATGTAGTGCTAAAGCCCTGCCCTGTAAGTCCAAGCCCATGTTTATGTATTCTAGCAGAAGTTTTGTTACTAGATTAAGTCCTGTTGGCAGAAACTGCCTTTCTTGTAATATCTTTCCACATATGTTTAGAGAGTTTACTGGCAGGGGTTGCAGAGAAGGAAGAAAATATTGCATGGGATGTAATAAGTCCTGATTTCCTACATAGCTGCATCTCTTTTACTCTGTTACTTGCCTCTGATGACTCATGTGAAAGTCCCTCCAGTCAAGTTTGTGGTTCTGTCCTCGTCTTGGCTTTCTTAGAGCTGAGGTGCAAACTGTGCCCCCCCTGCCCCATGGCTGAGCTGGTAGGGGTCTTGTCCCTTGAGACCTCTCCCGTTAAATGTGATTGGAAATTGATATATAGTTCTGGGGGAAATACAGGCAACTCATGTCAAGATGGATAGATTTCCAAAGATGGAAATACTATTTTTCAAAGCTTCATTTCTGAAGAGGGAAGCGTATCCAGCGGTATTTTGGGGTATTATTGATTTCATCTTAAAACAGGTCTCAGTTGTATCCTACAAGTATATCCACTGTTTCTTCTCTGTTTTTCTCTTCAGTCCATTTCTATTACTAAAGGCCATAAATTACAAATTAAAAACCCAACAATAAATAAATAACAATCTGACAGATTTTTGTAGAGTTAATACTAGAAAACCTTTTAGGATTCTCTCACACGGACAATTTTTCAGGAAACCTTTTCTTTAATATGCAGTCTTGCTTTCACGTACTGCAACACTGTGCATATTAGAAATTAGAAGTTAAGTTAAAAACTGGACCAAAGATACTACAGGAGTCAGTGTGAACCTGAAAAGGCTGCTACGCCAGTCCAAAATGCGTTGCTGAGCTTCCTTTTTTCATTGCTTAATTTATGACCTTATGTTGCAAATGCTACTTGTGAATGAAGAGCTGTCAGTGGGTTTTCCATTTGGAGTTGTTCAGTGAAATTGGTTCAAAATGAAACTTTACAACTGATTTTATTGGTTCATGATCAGAAACTTTGTATAAAACCTACTTTTTTGGGTAAGGACCTGTGACTTTTGCTTCTTGGATTGTAATCACCTCAGAAAAGGGATGACAAGCTAAATGTTTACTTTGTTGATGTAACTGGGTTTGTCAGAGTGGCTCTTGGCTTCTTTCGGTGTCAAATAATGAAGAAATAAAAGCAGGAATAATGCACTGCAAAATATCCCTTTTCATAGTTTGACAATATTCACTTTAGTTGCTTATGATCCAGTCACTTCAAGTTAAAGACGATAACATAGAGAATAATTAAGTAGCAAAGATGTCTCCTTTAGCATTAAATGAACTTTTGCAGGGGGTGAAGTAGGGATGGGGGGGCGGGGGGG
>KL285726.1:0-10082 GCA_000699545.1 Podiceps cristatus
ATATATACACGTATATGATAATTTAGTAGAAGGAGTACCAATGTAATGCTTGTATGCCATTAGGAACAAATCACCAATGTCAAGGCATTTTTGCAGATGCAGAGAGCTGTAGTTTAATTTTCTATTGGAAGGTGACTACTTAAAGGTCATTTCCCAGAGCATAAGTCCGATTCTTTGGGGATGTATCCTTTAGCTTCATCTAATGTTTCATTGACTGTATAAGCATTAAACTCAGCGAGAATGACAGGCTGTAGTAAGTGGATCCCAGGTGGGCCTTGGGATCTGCAGAGCCAGCTGTTCCCCAGCTCCGATAACTCTTTCAGATTTGCAGATCCTTTTGCCTCTGACATGGCATGCCAAGCCTTTGTACTGCCCGGTGCTGGTGTTTTAAAGGAGAACAGCTTAATAATTTATTAACTGCTACATTTCCTTTGGGCTTTATCTGTGTGATGCTGTTGAGTCACTGAGAAGTTTAAATACATAGAAGTTAATAGAAGCACAGTCTTCAAGAAAGCCAAAGCTGCTGCTTTTTTTCTGTAGGTTTTTTGATTTTGTTGGTGGTTATTTTGGAGGTTTTTGGGGGGGTTGTGGGTTTGGGTTTTTTGGGGGTTTTTTTTGACCAGGCTCCTCTGAGAATTTTTTGTTGGTTTACCTTGTTATGAAAGGAAAAAAGTTCTGCTTTTTAAATCAGGGCTGAAACATGTTTTGAGTTTGTTACCATCATGCCCTCCTCAAAATAATGATAATTAACAGTATAATGGTGATGTGTCTTCCTGTTTATATGCATTTTTAGCCACTGATATTTTTCAGCCTATTACCAGCCTTTTCTAATCTCAGCATGCAGAGTGTATATGTATCCGCTCTTTCACTTACAATTCAGGACGCATATCCTCTCTTGCCCTTCCAATTCAGGAAGCATATTCTTGTCCATCACCTGTGCCTTTGTAATACGTTAGTGTAGGCTTCTGCCAAGCTGTTAAATCTCCCAAAGGCCACCTGCTCCACAACTCTAGAAAAAGGTGATGAAGAAACAGTAGTATGTCTTCAGCATTTCCTGACTAAGAGAAATCAAATTCCATCTTTTGGTTCCCAGAATAAATACAATGAAAAATAGCTAAAAATGGATCATTTTTACACTTATTTCTTTAATCTCCACTGTCCACTCCTGGAAAATCAAAGCATAATGCAATCTTACCTGTGCATATGGATTTATGATATCCATTTATGTATCAGTCCATATTTTCTGTTAAATATTTATGAGTAAGAGAAATGACACAATTACAAAACTTTGATATCACTGTTTTCAGTAGTATTCTCATTATCCGGGAGTAGTACAGTAGTTAATTAGGACACTTGCAGTATTTTTTATTCAGATACAAAAAGAATATAGTACTGCATTTTAAAAAAGCTAATAATTCTGTTTAGATATTTAACATAAAGACCCCCCAAAATAGTGGTGATGAGGGAGGTTTTTTGGTAGAATAATACCATGGAGAGAAAACATACTACTTCTATTTCCTCTGTTTTATTTAATACATATAAGCTTGCAAAAGTTGCTGCATGTTTAAAATATTAATTGCATCTAATACTAAAAGTTAATATCAGTATGAACAGTAAGCTATTAAGAAGATAAGTTTCAAGTGAAAAAATGTTTGACTTTAAATAAAAATTTTGCTATTTGGATATTCCTTTAATCTAGCAATAAAATGCTAATTTGGACAGAGGCATCAGAGACTGTCTTTAAATACAGTTTAATTTCATTCTTTATCCATTTGTAAAAAAAAAAAAAAAAAAAAAAAAAAAAAGATAGCCAGCCTGAAACTTTCATAATGTTCAGCGCCTCCTGTCTTTTTCTCTGTCAGGAATCCGTTTATCCTCCATGGAGGGACCTATAGGTATTGGGAAGCAAGGGGACAATTCCTCCTGTAGAAGAATCCAAAGAAATGGGCTTTATGGGCTTTTAGGTTTGTGAAGATCAGTCAAAGAGTATCTGAATACCAGCAAATATGTGGTAAATGGTGTGGTAGAGTAAGTTGATAGAAGTTAATCCTTACATGAGTGAGTTTTCCCACTCCAGCGTTTGGCCTGCGTCTGTCCCATGAGTTCGGGAACAATGCCGTGAAGATTTTCAAATGCCAAGTCGCTGCTTTTATTTCTGTGAAATCACCAACGCTTCATTACTAAAAAGCTGAGATAATGATTATATGGCACTTGCAGACTTAATGCTGATCTGAGTCTCAGGATATGATAACATGAATTATTTTTCATCTGTTCAGCAGCATTTAGACTCCATGGAGGCTGAGAGCATTGTGAAAGCTTTTCATATCAGAAAAAGAGTAGACCAAATCTGATAGGTATCAACATCCAACAGAACTGGTTCCTAATCTTTTAAAGAATGATATGTTATTTTCTTTATTTAAAGCAAGCAAACAAGTCTTGCAGTTGAGAGGCATTCAAGATTTCCCTGAACAGGCTTAGGTTTTCCAGTGGAGGTTTGAAGTGTAGCTCTAATATGAAAAGAGGCTCTATGGAAATGACCATTTCTGACTCAACTGCTGGGAGCCTTTTATGTGCTTAAGAGTTTCTGTTTAGTAATGAAAATGCTGATTTATACATCCTTTGGTCTTGCAAAGTTAACATAGCTTTGAATTAGGGAATTGTGTCCTGGTCTGTCTTGGTCTTGCTTGTAAATTAACAAAATTAGGTAACTTTAAGTACATCTCCAAACTCCTCACTTTGTTGCTTTCCCAAAGGTGTTCAAAATGGTGTTTCACTGATGCAGCTGAGATGGAATCCACCAGAGAGAACAGATCTGGTTTAGATCCAGGAGGAGTTTGTAGCGTTGGCAGATATAAGGAGATTTTATTCTTTGTAAAGGCAATAAATCCAGCGTAGAAACTACTGAAGCACAATTAAGAGTGTTGTGATGCATCTTCAAAACAAAATTATTTCTTTTTTTTTTTTTTTAAAAAAAAAACACCCACCCCCCCCCCCAAAAAAAAAAAAAAACCTCAAAAAAACCCAACAAACAAAAAAACAAAACAAAACCTCAAAAAAACCCAACAAAACCACAGGTTGTATCTCTCAGTTGCCACAGTTTCCAAAATGACAATTGGGTTAACAAACACCAAAACGAAAATACAAAGCTCATTAATATATTTGTTCTTTGTATTCAAAACTTACCAGCCTCCTTTTTGTTTATGAATAGTGTTTATAAGCCAGCAGTGTTTTAGACTTCTAACACTGTTGGAGCAAACATTACTTCAGAAGAGACCCCACCTACAAGGATGTGTCTCACTGCTGCACATCCACAAAGGCAAATATAAACTTAGTAACACCGTTGAAGAGCTCGTTCCTTTGTGAACTTAAAGTAATTTTTAACTTGAGACAAGTTTTACTTTGAGCCTTATAAAGAAAGCAGCAGTTACTCAGTTTGTCTTATTTGAACGGACCATATTAAAATGGAAAAATGTGGATGTACAGTAGAAACTGAATGATAAGAGACACTGCTGGCTGATCAGGGATTAGCTTCCCAGGGTAATTGTTTGACAGACAAAAAAAGATGGAAACAGTGAATGATTACTCTCAAATGTAGACACGTTTTAAAAAAAGGGGGGGGGAGTACTTTTTTTTCCCCTGAAGCTACTGTTTGCTTCGATAGCTTTGTATTTAAATTACTCTCTTATTAAACAAAAAGTATGTTTGATATGTGTTTACTATGCACAAAAAGGTTAACTTAGAAAAGCCCAAAATCTTAGTTGGAAGAACTGACTTCCTCACTTGGCTTTGTAAGGGTTGTAAATCAATCTCACCTTATTCAGTAGAAGACTTTCATTAATTTTAATAGACTTTAGATCATATTTCTACCTTGATGTTGCTCCTGAGCTCCTTAGAGATGTGATTTTATGAAGAAAACTATAGAATTTTTCCCCAGTTTGTTATATCTAATTTTTAGATATAATTAGAAACTAATTTCCATAATTAGAAACTAATTTCTATAATTAGGAACTATTTTTTTCCCCAGTTTGTTATATTACCTACAGACAATTAGTATCAATAATGAAGCACTTCTGCAGTAACTTTTTTAAAAAAATACTCCGCTACTGTAAGCATTAACTACTATGTTATGCCTGGATATGTCTACATATACTATTCTCATTGTCTCTTACAGGAGTGATCAATATACTGAACAACATAATTTGGTCCCTTCTTATTTATGTTGCAGCATCACAATACTATAAACCAAAGAAGTTGTTCTTGTTTTGTCATTTTTAATAGCATTCTGTTTTGATTTAGGCATGCTTAATTCTGTTCATTTCTGATCCATTGATCTGTAACTGGGCAGAAATGAAATTCACTCATGAAAAAGAAATAAAATTTTCTTTGTAATCAGTCAAGTGTAGCCATCTGTGGGCCTCTTGGCTTACCTACTCTACTACCGCATCAGTTTCAGAATACAAAATGTAATTAGTTCAATGCACAAGAATTATTATGAGAGGAAAAATACAGTTGTAAAATCACAAATTTAGAAGCCCTGTTTAAGATCTGTTTGCTAGGGTTTTTTAAAAATTATTTCAGTTAATCTACTGAAACAGGGTGGGTGGAGTACCTGCAGTAATGTCCCGATACCAGGCCTTTTGTGACCAGTTTTTATTTTAAGCGATTTCAGAATGTTTCCTTGATGAGAATTTGTGTCTTATACTGGCTAATAAATACTACTGACATGTTATTACTAAATAGCAATAGTCTCATTCAAGAAAAGTATCGTTCCTAAGTAGGGATGCTAATTTCCAAAGCACAATTAGGCACCATGAGATAAATGGACAGAAAATTGTACTTGAAGTCCAGCATGGCTGTATGTTTTCTCTCAGATCGGGCAGATTTACTCCTAGCAGGTAAATTGTTTCATTGTTGATTATTTTTTGTTTGTCCCCCACCATAGTGTGTCATGAGATATTTGCTAGTATATGTGTTTAGCTAGGACTACTGTGTCAACCCTAGCATGTACCTTGAAAAACTATTTGGTTGTGACACAGGGCATGAGCAAAAGATTTGGGTCTGCTTAGTTGGTGGCCTCTGAGGTCTTAATGGCCTTCAGCCTCATCAGTCTTGGTATTACTATGTGCTTATTATATTGCTATTTTTTTCTTTTGCAAAGAAGCAACAATACGTTTATTTTGAAAATTAAATTGCAAAATAACCTCTTGGCAAGTCTTACAATTGCATTAATCTGATAGTTTATTTGGGCTGACCTGATTTTCAGAGTATTTTATTTGTGTTTTGTTGATTAGTAAAAGCTTTATTTCTAGTCACCTTGCCAGAGTTGTTTAGAAATGCATTTGTGAAAATGGAATTGATTTTTCATTAAGGAGCCTTTATTTTCAGCTACAGATAAGCCAAATTGACCTGGAATATTCTTAAAGCATATGCAGGGGATTGTCTGAATTCCTAAGATGTCATCTCAGGTACTTTGCTAATGTGGCATTGATCAATCTACAGGCCCCAAACTGTGGAGAAGTGATAGGAGTATTGGCCACAGGATGCACTACAGGCCAGAAAGATAAATTGTTTGGGTTGTCTTTTTGCAAGTTTAAGGTCACGATTCATTCATCTCGTTACTTTGCTGTATCCCTTTAGTGGCTTCAATTGCAGGATTAAATATCGAATGGTGGCAGATCATTCAATATATGGCTCTTCTACTTTGGCATTAGGAGGCTTTTCATGCTCAAAATGGAACGATGTGCACACAGAATGCCAAAGGTAGTCGTGCCGACGATCTATTCTGTAAGATTAATCCCACAACAACATTATCAGGCAATTCTTAAGACATCGATTTATTCCTGATATGACACTTCTGAAACAAATGGATAAATGCTTGGCATATACTCAGCATCCTAGGAGGGAGAATGTGGAATTGAACCCTCTACAGAAAAGATTAACCCATTGTTACATTATTATATATTATAAATTAACCCATTAAAAGCTTAGTGAGGAAAATTTAAAACTGTTGGACTGAAATTCATGGCCCCTCATGCAAAGCTGGTCCATAAGAAACAAGAACAGGGTACGAGGGAGGATTCTTCCGAGAGACCAGATCATGGTCTGCAGATTGACCACATACTTACTTTACAGTAACAGTTGTGCCATTATACTTTTCAACTAGAGAAATGCTTTGTGTTTCAGTGCCTCTGGCTTCCCGCAGAAGGGCTCCTCTCCGGGCGGCTGCGGGACTCTGCTCCAGAGCCCCCTGGAAGGTCCAAGGTCACTGGCAGACCTTTGCCTTGCTGCTCGCCTCTTACTGTTAGCGAGCAAGCGTCGGCTTCGCAAAGCTTGTGGGTTTCTGCACCGCTGAAAGGAGCAAGAGCATTTCGCCTCTAATGATTGTCACCTGTACAAACTGTATAAACACTCTCTGTGTTTTCAAAGAATATTATGTACAGAATGTGAAAAGCAGCAGAGCTGTTGAAGTAGGTAGGTGCATTTGCAGGTTTTGTAACTAGCATTATGATTGTCGTACAAACGAGCTAAAGGAAGGAAATGAGTTGCTATCGATTCTTAGCTTTAGTGCTGTTTTATGTAAGGTTTCTGAAGTGGCATTGTGTTCTGTGTGTTATGGAGGTTTTTGTTAAATCTATCTGCAAGTTAAGAGACAGCCTCTGGATTTCAAAAGCACATGATGAGCTTCAGCAAGCGAAAAGTAGCTCCAGAAGTGAAAATGTAGATCTGTTTTTTAAAATTGTATTTAATGATTAAATATGTGTCACATATGAGTTGGGACAAAAGTGATATCCGGTCTCAGTCCTGCATATGACTTGTGGGTGGGTGGAATTAAAAGCCTTGGGTTAGGTGTCTACACTTCCTAACAGTGTATTAATTACACTGCTTGTACAGATGTCTTACACTGATATTCACAAAAGGCTGAGCGATTTTGCAGCGTCACTCATGTAGCCAAGCAAGTGCCAAAGAAGGTGTTGCAGAAGCAATACCCAGGAAGGAACTTGTGCCCTGGGCGGTAAGGTGATACCTGAGCATTCAAATGCATAATAAAGGAATTTATCCTTTGGATTTGAGCATGTCTAGCTTTCTTGCAAAATTAGGACAAGGAAATGTCTTTTCAGTTCCCCCCAAACTGACTAGAGATGACTAGGTTACCTATACAGACATACCTATATCTAATACATGTGTGTATTAAACCCTGCTCTTTCCAAAACGATTTGAACCCAGGTATCTCATCTCATGAGGGACATTTGGGACTGCAGAGTCTCAGTAGTTCTGGCAGCAACCTGGGACATGGAGAGTCTGGTACAAGTCTCATATCCAATGAAAATGTGCTTATGCAAGGAAGAAGGCTGACAGAGACCTGCCCGAAGACGTCCAGTGCAGTAGTCTGTCAGAGTGTATTTCTTGAAAGTCAGAGATCTATTTTCAAGCACATTCTTTGGGAGGATTTGATTCTGAATCACTCTTGTGCCATATGAAGGGTATAAGACGGATCCTCTCATCAGCTTGTTCGTGCTTCAGCCTGTGTGTGTCCGTAAGCGAAGTATACCCCGGTGCACTTTTCAAAACAGAAGTTATTGACTTGTTAAAGAGATCATCTGAGTGAAACTAGCTGACTAGAGATGCTAGGACAAAACTGTTTCTAAGGTTTATTCTCAACCATTAATTTGGGTTGTGGTCTTAAGTATGAAAAATCTATGCTAGGCTGAGTTCTTATATTAGTGCTTTTTACCATGTTGCACTTACATAAATATTAAGATGCATGAATTCTGGTTGCCTGCCTGCCAAAATCTCATCTGAATATAGTTACTGTGCATATACAGCTACTGTCCATGGGCTAATGTCTGTAGATATTCAGGCTAGCTAACAAGATTGTTGCTTTCTTTGCAGTTTCTTCATGCAAGCAACTCTTTAAACTGACCATCTTAATACAGTCGAACTTTAAGTATTCGTTGAATTGAATGAGTTGAATTGAGTTGAAGCTTATTGATATTCAGCATTTTTTTCTAATGCCAGTAAAACGTTTTTGTTGTATGCAACACCTTTCACAGTTTGCTTTAAACTGCTAATGTGTTTGTTTATTTCTAGTGCCAGTATAATGAAAGCTTACTTGCTATGGTTTTTGTTGGAAAATAGCGTGTATGAAATGCTCTATGGCTGGTCATACATGTGTTTGAAAAAGTAACTTTTATGTGAATATGAATAGTTGTCTTAATTATGAAAAATTGGCATCCTGTTTCCTCTGAATTTGGTGACAAGTGAAGTGATTTTATTCAAAGTTTTATTGCAAGAATTACAAACAGTCTTGAGCATAGAATTTAAAAATATATGTATTATTAGGACTTTTTCTTCTTTAGTTAAAATCCTTGCTAAAATCCTTGCTTGTAGCAAAGGAATATTTTAATTCAGTTGGCTGTTGTTGACATCGTAATACCATCAAAGTCAACATAAAATACGAGCAAAAGATACTTTTTAGGGTTCAAGAGTCTGTTCCAGTATTTGTGCTGTAGATTTATTTTTTATACTATCCACCTATCATTGTAAAAGATTCTTTTTGATCTCATGGAGAGTTACACATAAGAAACAACTGCAGACTATGTAGTAACGCGGATACAGAAGAAAAGTTTCTCCTTGGTGTTTGAAATAATTTTTTTGGAATAACTTCTGATACAATTGGATCCTCCGTGAGGACATTCTTAGATAGCTGCACATTCTTCCTAAGTATGTACTTCCCTGTTAACACAGATTGCAGATAAATTGCTACATAGGTGTCATGATGTAGACACCAAAAATTGTCATAAATTATCTTTTAAATTTTTTGCCCTGGGCTTGAAGATGAAATGGCATTGGTAAGACAAACAGCATGTTGTATCTACAGGTTGATAAAATCACCAATCACTCAAAATCACCAGAGAGAGACTTTGTAGGGAGGGGACTTTCCCTTGGGGAAGCAGTCTCTCCCACTGTAAGAGAAGATCAGGTTCGTGACCACCTGAGAAACCTGAATATACATGAGTCTATGGGACCTGACGAGATGCAACCCAGAGTCCTGAGGAAAGTGGCTCTTGCGAAGCCACTTTCCATGATGTTTGAAAAACCATGGCAGTCAGGTGAAGTCCCTGGGGACTGGAAAAAGAGAAACATTGCCCCCACTTTCAGAAGGGTAGGTGAAGACCCTGGGAACTACTGACCGACCTGTCAGCCTCACCTCTATGCCTGGGAAGATTAGGGAACAGATCCTTCTAGAAGCGATGCTGAGGCACACAGAGGATGGGGAGGTGATTGGAGACACCAAGGGCAAGCCCTGCCTGACCAACCTAGTGACCTTCTATGATGGAGTGACTGCATCAGTGGAGAAGGGAAGAGCTACAGATGTTGTCTATCTGGACTCCCGTAAGGCCTTTGACACAGACCCCCATCAACATCCTTCTCTCTGAATTGGAGAGATAAGGATTTGATGGGTAGACTGTTCAGTGAATGAGGAATTGGCTGGATGGTCACATCCAGAGGGTAGTGGTCAATGGCTCGATGTCCAGACGGAGATCAGTGACAAGTGGTGTCACTCTTTAATATCTTCCTTAGTGACCTAGACAGTGGGATCAAGTGCACCTTCAGCAAGTTTGTGGATGACACCAAGCTGAGTGGTGCAGTGGACACGCCTGAGCGACGGGATGCCATCCGGAGGGACCTGGACAGGCTGGAGAAGTGGGGCCGTGTGAATGTCATGAGATTCAACAAGACCAAGCGCAGGGTCCTGCACCTGGGTCCGGGCACCCCCCAGTATCAATACCAGCCCAGAAGGCCAGTCATATCCTGGGCTGCATCAGAAGTCAAGCAGGTCGAGGGAGGGGATTCTGCCCCTCTGCTCTGCTCTGGTGAGACCCCACCTGCAGTGCTGCCTCCTGCTCTGGGGCCTCAGCACAGGAGAGACACAGAGCTGCTGGAGAGGATGTAGAAGAGGGCCACAAAAATGATTAGAGCACTGCAGCCTTTCAGTACTTAAAGGGGACTGATAAGAAAGAAGGGGACAAGTTTTTTAGGAGGACTTGTCATGGGACAAGGGGTAATGGTTTTAAACTAAA
>KL285727.1:0-15052 GCA_000699545.1 Podiceps cristatus
CGCTCCCCAGCTCCGACCTCCCTGCCACTTGAGGGGCGAACACGAGGAAACTATTGCCTGGTTGCTTGGGGGTTTCACCCAGCCAAGAGCACGGGCAGCCCGTCTCCCACGCAGCCGGAGGCCTGTGCGCCAGCAGCGCCCGGAGCGCTCTGCCCTGATGCTCTCAGCCACCACGCAGCAGAGCGGCTCCACTTTGTGCAGTCATTAAATATTCATCGGGCCAGCAAGCGGCATCACAGCTCCGCAGGCAGAGCGGTCAGCTGGGACATGGGAGCTGGGTTCAACACTGCAGCAATTAATATTTAATGAGCTGGGTGAGGTAAAAGGGCTTTACCAGGAGAAGCCAAGGGCCACATGCATCCATCCCTCCCTCCCATCCTGGACTTACGTTCAGCAGACCCCAGCCCAGCAGGTCTGGACTCTGCAAAGCTGCAGCCTGAATCACAAGAGGCACAAAGTGAGGCACATCCAGGCCCCCAACTTGCTCCCTGACGGGCGCCCACCCCAGCAGCAGGGTGGGATCTGGTTAATCCTGACTGGGCAGCAGTCCCACCAAGACCACGCTTGGGAACAAGGTGCACATGTGGGAAGTGCTGGAATTAACAAGATACAACTTAAATTTAACACAGAGGAAAAAAAACCCCACTATTCCTTGCTCCATAAATGCACAAGGTCTGCCTGACTCCAGCCTTCATGGTAGCAGTGCTATGAGAAAAACGATTCAACTAAGTCCACTTTGGGTTCAGCCACAACATGCTCACCCGCAGCAGCCCCTGGATGGTTGAACAAACAGCAGCAGCAGAAATACAGGTGTTTCTGGCATTTACAGGCTGAAAACTGGGCGCAGATGTCTAAAGCAAAGTTGGCTTTAGGGATGTTTAGCAGCTTTAGTCCTAATATTGTCTCAGCTCTTTCCCAGTCCTCAAGATCTCACAATTTTTCAAACGTTTACCTCAGTTCCCCCAAGCAGATTTCACTGCCACTGTCAGTGCCAGGAAGCATATTAGTTATTAGTCTTCTCTGCCCAAGCAGTGAGTGCCTTTCCCTGGCACTGCGTGCATAGCTCAAGCAGCATTTTGGGGATATTCCTCAAAGAAAAGACTTACATGAATATTGAACATCATAATTGAGTGCAGTGAAGTTCCTCCAGATTTGTATGGAAATAACTCGGGGCCAGCTTCTACCTGATCAAATTTAAAAGCTGTTTTCCCTCTGATCTCCCAGCTTACTCTTGAAATCAGGCTAAAATAATAGTTTAATGGCTGTACAACATCGGTTGCTTCTTGTCCTAATCTCCTGACATTCCCATCGAGTTTGCTTTTCCTTGTTGCTTTAATACCAGGAGATTAGGGACGCTGCTCCTAGAGCAGCACGAGTTGTTCGAGCCACACGAGACCATGCAGCGGTAAAGCTTCCCAGTCCAGCAGCAGGTTCAGGAGGAGACCTGGCCCATCTCAGCACGCTTTCGGCTGGTGAGGAGGGCGGTTTGGCAGCAGACGCGCCCCGAGCCGCTCTCCGCAGTTTCCAGAGCACAGCAGCTTTTCCACAGGCTGATACAGTGGACATTAATTGAATAAACCTTAATTCTCCTCCGAGAACCATCTGCTGAGGACCAGAGCTCAAACTCCTCGCAGAAACCAAGGCAACAGCACCATCTGCAGCCCAAAAAGTGCTGGAGGGACTCGCTGCCCACGAAGAAAAGGGGGCATAAGGGCTGGGTGATGGCCAAGTAAGGACCATTGGGTCCAGCCAGCGACGGCCTCGCACCCCAACCTCCCCCCTTCCATCGTCAGACACCCGACTCAGCAGCCCCAGCATCTGCTGTTTCTTCTTGACTTCTTCCAAACCTCTCACAGTGCTTTTACCCTGGGCCATAGTTTTCCAGCATCCCTCCAGGAGAAGGGAAAAGGCCTCTGGACTTGTACAACTTCATCAGACCCGGGATGTCATTATGTCACAGGCGTCATTACTGCAGAACCACTTGCCTGTGGCATAACCTTGGTTTCGAAAACCCCCCCAAGCTTTTTACAGGTGGAACATTCTTTAGAAAATAAACGAGATCTTGTCTCCCAACTTAGCGAGATCAGGAGCACAAGGTGGAAACAGCCCAGGGAGCTAAGGAAGCAAGAATCCTTCTCACCAGCATCTTCTGCGTGGCAGGGTACAAAGGGTGCTTGCAGCGGGCTAGAATTTCAGAGGGAATCCTTTGAAAAGCCCAATTTTCTGAACTTTTTCTCCCCTCCTTATTTTTCTCAGAAGGGAACTCCCTCCCCTTCAACCTCACATAAGACCTAACACAATTACCAGGAGCATATCAGTTCTCATACTCCTCAGACATTTTACTCCCCCATAAAGTCACTTGAAGCTGGCTCCCTCACACCATCCAGTTCTGCAGGATTCCTCAACACCAGAAATTGGAACAGCCCTGCTGACAGATAACTTGGACCACGTATTGGAGGCATGAGGAAGGCTGCTGGGTCATACAGCCAAAAATAGCTTTTGCCTCCCTCCTTGACAGAGAAACATTCCCAGGGATGGGAGAGGGGGATATTCAAGTTACCAAGATTTGTTAAGAGGAAGGTGCTTCAAGCAGCAAATTTTTTCTTTGATCCCGTCTAAGCATTCGCATGGTTTGTGCTCATGGAGAACTACAAACTTTAATGTTCAGTTTCCTGTAGTATCTCCCCAAATGGAAAATTGATTCCAACATCTAAAGCCCCCGCATAGGACAAATTGTGAGAAATTGCATCTTGGTATTGTAATGAACGGAAATTTGTACTTGCCAATCTGTTTTGACTGTATTTTGCCTGTTTTTTGTTGTTTGGTTGGGTTTTGTTGGTGGGATTTTTTTTTTACCCCCCACTCAAGGGAAAATAATGTCATTCTCACATCAGGTTCTCTTCAGTCCCTGGTAATCACTTAAACCAACTTCCACATCAGGGCTGGGCAATTCCTCTATTGCACCACAGACTGGGATGCAGTTACAGAGTTTATTTTAAGAAAATATTGAGCTCCAGGTTTGATCAAATCCCATCACAGCCCTAGAAAGGACGTTCCCTGTGCTAATTACCCTCACAGCATGATGCATGCCGCCTCTGCCTATTCTGAAATTGCTGGCTTCAAGCTTTCTCTTCTAGCAATACTTCCGATTTTTATGATGCATTCTCCCCATTACAAGTTACACCTCCCTGGAAAGATTATAACCAGTTCATCCATCTTTGTCTTTCAGAAAAACTGAACAGACTTTCTTCTAACAGAGCACAAACCAATTTCACCAGGGCTCTTTTGGTGCCTTGGAGTTGCTGGCCTTTGGGAGAGACAGACACAAGAGGAGGATGCAGTGCTACTGCGATGGCCTTGGCTGATCTGTGTGAGACTTGCTCTCACAGTGGCCCCTCTGAATGAGGCACCCACTCAGATCAACAAGCCTGGTGAGAAAATGAATTCCCCTTTTTTTCCAAAGCTTCACGATTTGGAAAGGTAAGTTCTAAAGAGGCAATTGGAACACATCTCAAAATATTTCCGAGAAATACATCAAAACCATTTTTTAAAACTTTCATCCCAAATAAAACATCTCAGAAGCCCTCAAACTGAAATGTTTTGTCCTGTTTCCTAGAGTGAGACAAATACAATTTGTTCCAAGTCATCTCAACACAAAATTGTGTTTCCCTGACCTTAAATGCCTTTACTCCAGTAGCTGTCGCTCCTCATCTGAACAGGCTTGGCAGCCAAGCTCTCCCCTGAGGTACCACAGACACGGGGCACTCCACCCACAAAACCTGCCCTTCTGACACTTTATGGAGGTTGTAGTCCTAGTCTTGTTCTCCTTTGAACTATAGATCCCAGAATTAATACATCTCATGCTTTATGGAAAGCCCCATTGGCCCACCTGCCTTCACACAAGCCACATATGTTTTTATTACACCACAGGTAACACAACCCACTCAAGAAAGCCCCATCATCCAAGGAAGAATGGAAGTTAGAACTATCATCATCATTCTGCAAGTCCCATGTGCTGGAGAAACATCTTTGAAGGGATTCAAGTCTCAGAGCTTTTCAGTTAAGTAGCCAAGAAGCACATCAGAGCAGACAGAAAATTAAACATTTAAGTTTTCATTGACAGGGTAAAGATTTTTTGAATAAGCAGGATAAAAACCGTACCGAAATTTCAAGCCTGCAGGGAAAATGCCAGCAGAAGGACTCGGGGGGCTGGCATCCACCATGCAGCAATAGTTTTGACCCCCCAAATGCAGGTGGTTCCAAACCCTGCAAGGAGGGACTGCAGCACTTGAGTGGATGCATCAGCTTGGTGATCTCTACCCACCCTCAGGCTGGCTCAAAGTCAGGGAGAAAGACTAGCAGGGTGCTCTGGGGACCCACGGCTAATCCCCATGCAGGTCATCTCACAAGGGACCCTACTGTCCCCCTCAGCACTCCCGATTCTCCATGTGTCAGCAGCAAAGTCACCTATGAAGGCAACTCAGACATCCCTTTCTTCTCCACACCACCACCTTTTCCCTGTCTTACATTAGCGTGGCACCACCACACAAAGTCCCCAGGTCTGCAGCAGCTGCTGGTAGTTGTTCATCTCTTTGCATTTTCCTCCAGTCTTTTGGAGGAGAAAAATTCATCTGAGGCTGGTTTTACTGAATACTGACACTCACATTTTGTGGAAAAGCCTTTCCCATGACAGGAGTCCCTCTCTCAGGGAAATGAGATAATTTCCAATAATCAGTCTGGGACCAAAAAATCAGGATAAAATTATTTCAGAAAGAATCTAATTGAGTCTTAATGACTTTAAATGTCAGGTCTATGAAATCCATCCCGGGGCTGGAAAAGCAGCACGCTGCAAGACGTCAAGCCAAACCGTGCCTTTTGCTGCCCATCATCGACCGTACCGTCCCCACAACCCTGTCACAATCAGGAGCCTCCCCTCTGCCTGCTGTCCGAGCGTCCCACGCTCAGAAATGAGTCAGATTATGGCTGATTTTTAACCCAGGGTCACTTAGCTCTACGGCCACTATGAAAATAGATGTTCTTTACCACTGGTTGATAAAGATGAACTCTAGTGTAAGGTGAGGAGGGAAACACTCCTATCCCTACACAACTCCCACATTTACAGCGATGTACCCAGTGCAGTAACTGTCACAGGAGTAATCACAAAATCAGATTGCCCGTGGCTGAAGGGGAGTAGGGCTCATGCTCCAGTACAGAAGATCTCGGTTGGAGATCCGCAGCTCTCCCACCCCTTCACCATTTCAGGGACCAAACCACACATCTCCCCAGCTGCCGCCTTTCCCGCTCAGAGCTGCTGCCTTGGTAAGTCTCTGCCACAGCTCTGCTCGCAACTATTTCATGAATTTTTATTTCGGCTCAGGAACAAATTTATTCTTTCACAGCACAAATAGCACAGCTATTTCAAGCCTGTCTACAGGATTTTCAAAAGAGACCATTTTTATATTTGAGCAGATTGCATCTGCTCCGGAGGAGGCACTAGGTTACTCAAAATAGGAGGCAAAACTGGTGTTCACACAGATTTCTACCCGTTTGCCACAAAAAGCATATGGCAGATAAGTACCAGCAGCTCCTGGAACAGCACCAGAAGAGCCTAAACACAAGTTTTGCAGAGATGACCCAGAAGTAATTTTGCACCTGTAAATCTGCTGCCCCATGTAGTGATCCTTGACCTACCCGGGGTTCTCAGGCTCCTTTTCTACTTGCAGATGCCCTTCTCCCATAGAAAGTTAATGCCATTAACTCTTCAGGCACCTTTCCTTTTCCGTGTTCCATCTAAGTACACTGGGGACTAGAGAAGAATTAAAAGACAGCCCTGAGGCTTCTCTCCTTTCCCAAGGAGAAAGGCCACCAGACCTACAAGGCACTCGTTTGAGCTGCCTGGTCCCAGAAGCCACTGGAAGATCATCTGAGAACAGGCTCCAAGCCTTAACATTTTCTGTACTGGCAAAAGGAGCTCAGGCTGAGATGAATTAGCTGCAAAGTCCCAGCCACACTTGGTGCAAGCCAGATCCGGGCCAGATCAAGCAGCTTGAAGGCTGCCCGAGATACAGATGACCTGGATAACAGATGCTCACACAGAAAACTTGTGATCCTGCCACAAGGCCAGACATTTCTCCAGGATAAGCTCTTCTGGGCAGCGCTCGAGTTCTATTCCCACACTGTACAGGCATACTCAGCTTATCCAGAACAGCTAAGTTGACTCCACAGCAAGTAGAAAAACCAGCAAGACCCCGATAGGAGATGATGGAAGATTGCTGCAAGGAGCTGTCAAGTGCCAAGCAGAAGTCTTTCATACAAAAAAGTGGTTAAAGATCAACCATCCTTCTCCTTTCTTATGTCAGAAACCACTCGTGCATTACACTGACTGATATTGACATTTCACTCTGCTTGTACCTCATGTTCGAGCAGCACATTTAAGCTTCTGTAGATAAGGTTGGTTTAACATTGCTATTAAAAGTTCCCTCTGTTTCTTATGCCAGAAACCACTCGTGCATTACACTGGTATTGACATTTCACTCTGCTTGTACCTCATGTTCGAGCAGCACATTTAAGCTTCTGTAGATAAGGTTGGTTTAACATTGCTATTAAAAGTTCCCTCTGCCCCTTCCCCCGGGGCAAGGGGCTTTCAAGCCTTGCTCTAAATCATTGCTCAGGGATGCAACTTGACAGAAACTGGGGGAGTTTGTTTACAAGTATTTTCCTTGATATAAGTTTGATTATTTCCTCCGGTAAAAACCTAAACTACAGAAACTTCTCAGATGTTTCATGAGTTTCATTATGGTCTGAGCATTGCGGATCAGATTCCAACGAGCTGAGCAATCAGCTTTGGGTGTTGTGTTATTTTGGAAGCAAATCAGAGGAATTCAGCTGCTGAGATAACAAGATGTAAACAGGAGAAAGAGGTGAAGTGGAGGTTAGCCCATCAAGCTGAAGTCTCTCCAGTGACAGTTGTCTGTCTCTAAATGAGCAAAACCAGCCAAGTGGACCATTATCAAACACCTTCATGCAGGGGAAGCTCTCCTTAACCAGAATGCAACTAGTGATCAATTCAGAGCTAAAGTTGGTGGTTTGGTTTTTAAACCTACAGATTTCTTAAGTTACCTACACAGTGCAAAATAACTCAGGGAACTAACCAGAATGCAACTAGTGATCAGTTCAGAGCCCCTAGCTAAAGTTGGTGGTTTGTTTTTTAAACCTACAGATTTCATATGTTACCTACACAGTGCAAAATAACTCAGGGAAACTCTCCTTTGCTACACAAACACGTGACAACCTGAATCCTCCTCGCCATTTTCCACGCTTCCCATTACAACCCAGGTACAGACCAGGAGCACCCGTCCCGCTCCCATCACTCCTCAGTCCCCAGTCACTCTATACTGTCCACGTGGAGCCAGAGGCTTAGAACGCACACAGTTATTTGTTTCGCGGAGATCGGAATCTGTTGGCCGCATATTTCATCAATACCTTTCACCTTCTCTTACATCTCAGACAGATCCGAACATATTCCCACGTTTGTTACCATTTATCCCACTTTCCCTCTTGTGCACTTCTGTAACGATGTTTCCATAGGTTTGCCATTAGGCTCAAGATTTAAGGGCACTCAATAGGATGCTCTTCCTCCGTTCAGTTTTTTCCCCAGTACTTCTCAATTTCCATTCACTTACATCCACAGTGATTTAAAGCTTTGGGTAACTCAACCTTTAACAGTCCCAAAATTATGCATTGATGGTCAATGCCATTTTCTTTCCTGCACAAAGGAAGCATTGATATAACCTGACCAGTTGAGCTGACAGACTTCCAACCAGTCATCACCTCTTTGTCTATTGAAACGAGGTCAATATTCAATTATCCCGAGTTCGGTACGCAGTTTCTGCAGTAGGAAAGCATCATATTTCAAGATTTCTAAGTGCCTGAGAGGTCCAGCGAGTGTTCTGAGGTTTAAGAAACTCAATTTGAACTCTTCTGTTTTGGGCAGAGACAGAGCTCAGCTTGCCCCACAGCCAGTCCAGGGATCTGTATCAGTTACCCCACCCTGGGGTTACTAAAAATCCACCCTAGTTTTCTGTTTAAAAAACCCCTTTGACATGCCACAATATTTGAACAGCCTATAAACAGCAGAAAACCATGTCTCAAAATGTCCGTCCCCAAGAACAAGTTGTAGTCCCTGCACTGACTAGTCCCCACCGCATAACCCACCTCACCAACCACCCACCACCTCTCACACCAGCTGCATGGGGTTTCTTCTCTGCACATGCCCAGTCCCTCTTACTCATCACATCAAACCAGTATTGATAAAAAGGCAAATTTTAAACATATGGGGTTCGTGCTGCTCTGGGTTCAGCTTAGTTTTGTTGTTCCCAGGCCCTTGAAGCCGCCTTCTCCACCGGGGCAGTCAGTAGCCCATCATTTTCAGGTGGCTAGTTGGGACACCAGTGAGGTGCTGCCCATCAGCCTGCTACAACCCCACCCTCACCATAAAACCCAAATATTATTCCTCCCACACAGACTGCTCATTGCTTCAGTTCTTCTCCACCTCCCAGGTCACCTTCTTCCCCCTCTCTCCTGGAAAGGGCTGGAGCTCACCATCCCCCCAGCCCCACTGTTTTCTGCGGCTCTTCTCCTCCAAGTGCTTCTTGTAATTACGTTCTGCCAAACAATTACTCAGCAGCTATTTATCTTTCCCATACTTCCACTCAAGGATGAAAAACTCAGAGCCACTCTGCAGTTTTGCACTTATCAGGAAAAAGATAAACTTGCCATGCACTAGGCAAAAAGAGTATTTTGAAAAATACTGGAAAGTTACTTGTGCTAACTCATGGGGGCCAGATCCTCAGCTCCCACACGGAGCTGCACCAGGTGACAACCAGTGAGGACTTTCCTCCCATCCAGCAGTTTCCCCAGGTAAATAGGGGGTTTTGGCCAGGTCATGTACAATAATAACAGATTTTATCTCACTATTTTTGTTACCAGTCATCTTTACAGAAAGGGTGAGAAAAAGGATTTTTCTTGCCTGGGCCACTAAGTTTGCAGTAAAAGCCTGTAATGCCTCAGTAACCAGGCCCATGGCCTGACACCCCCTTAGTTGCTCTTCCAACTCAAGAGAAAACCCACAGAGCTCAGGGAAAACTCCAGCATATAAAACTAGCACATAAGGAAACTTGAGTTAGAAAATACTGCATTACAAGGGGAGGAAAAAGTCAATAAACATCTGTTATAATCATATTTGCACCTGCATAAAGAAGGAGCATTTTCACTAAAGCCAGTGAGCCCAATTATTCTCCACCTGAAACACAGATACTAACTTGGACTCGGGTTGTCAATCCTTCTCCTGCAGCGAGGACTTTAGAGAAGCAGGAGAAGGGTGCAAAGCAACCGCAGCCTCCGCAAAGCTCGTCGCTCTTACCTCGGGACCAAGAAGCAGCTCCTCACCAAGCCGGGGCAGAAACCAAAAGAGGAGGCTCCCTCCCTACCCTCATTAAATACACTGACTTAATTAAGCCCACTTATACCGGGTTTGGCCCTGCCCTCATTCGCCCAGGGCAGGGCGGGATCAGCTCGTTAGAAGAAACGAAGTCAAGCTGGTGGCCAAGCGGGAGCCCAATTCCATCCCCAAGTACCAGGCCAGGTCACCCTGGCTACACACCACCTCCCTGAAACAGCTGCTGGTCTCCACCCCCGCAGCAGATTTTGCTCAGAGAATTTTTTGCTATGAGACTGCAATGCACAAAAAAAGGGAGATGTGGGGGGGTTTGGTGGGGTTTTTTCTTTTGTTTGGTTTTTTTTTTTTTACTTTTTTCAGTTGTTCATTTTGAGTTCTTCCTCCGCTCCCTGTTTCAGAGCTGGCAGGACGTGTGCTGCTCCTTTCACGCGTACATCTCTAGCTCCAAAATGCAAGTGGAGAGATCCACGGGGATCCAGATGCTGGAAGCCAAGGGACACGCAGGGTTGCTGCTGCCGCGATGTGACCGGGCTCCTTTCCCAGCAGCTTACAGCTGGAAAAGGCAGTTAATGGCTTCTCCTGCCGCAACCCTGGGGGCTGCTGGGCAACCCTGGGGGCTGCTGGGCAAGGAGGGATGGGGGACAAGCCGCACTCCTACACCCACCGTGTCTCATGGGAAGGCAGACGCCTGTCCGTACAGTGAGCGAGAGTTTGGGTTACGCTGGAGCTGATGGAAATAACATGACCCAAAGCATGAAAAGCACTTGGGAGCTGGAGAAAAGACAAATGGAGCTCCATGAAAATTAGACAGGAAAGCGCTGTTGCACTCAATTATCCGCTAAAAAGCAATGATCGTATATTTGTATTGCACTTATTAACGTCTTCCTCACCTCTAAAAAATTGCACCCTGTCCAAAGAGTATTAACAGTGTAATACATGTTTTTGTTGCTAAGTATGATTACTTTTAATCTAGCTTCTTTATTTTACTGAGCGCGGTCTAAATCACTCTACCAAGTGCTTGCCCGGGCTGTTTTGTTACATGTGCTGTGTATTTAAGCTAGTGGTTATGGATGGAAAAAAAAAACCCAAACAGCTTTTCCAATTCCTTCCGAGTAATTCAATCCCCTGCCTCAAGTTAAATCAATTAGAGCCGCGGTGCTGGGATTTGTCACACACACTCACGTAACTCCAAACGGTTTCGTTTTCCTTGCGTCTGCTGGGGAAATGGGAATTGTCTTCGGAGCGGGCGGCGAGAGGAGCTTTACCTTGTCAGGAGTCTTGCAGCTGGGAAATACAAGCCAAGCCACTGCCAAATTTTAAAGCTTTTCCTCCGGTTTGTCTCTGTCTCAGCAGCTCCCATCAGACCAGGGGGTTTTTGCCCTTTATGCTTTCCAGATTCCTCCCCCCCAAGCCGCTAAAGCTGAAATTTGGTGCTGCGCTGGGGCAAATGGAGGAGCAACAAAAGCAAAGTGACGCTTCACCTGCGTAAAAATTGTCTTTTCCCACCTTTTCGTATCCCCGAGGTTCAGTGCCCACCGCTGACCCGTGACTCCCAGGGCGAACGTTGTCCTTCCAGGAGGTCACCGATAAAATAGTTTGAGGATGTGACTGCTACCAGCCCCACAAAGATCCCTGCAGAAAAAGGTCTACTTAATGTTGGTTGTCACATATTGTTTGGGGGAAAAACAGGAAAACATTACCTTTTCTAATAAACAATTTCCCAGCACATTTCCATTAACAATTGCTGCTCTATGGAAGGAGTTATTTAAGTGAAACAGTAAATGAATTCTGTGTATAATATACATTTCCATTAAATAGTTCTGCATCACACAAGCAGTTTTAAGCAACAGAGTAAGTAAACATTCCCTGTGTGTATAATGCATTTCCATTAAGTACGTCTGTAAGGTAGAGATTTTTATGATGATTATAGTGATTTTTCCTTCATAACAGCTCCATAAGCAGTTTTAATCCATTACAGCTTGCGAAAACGCGCGTTTACATTTATGGTAATCCTGAATTTTACTTTGTGAGGGGTTCTGCTATTTGGGGAGAAACGGGACCAGATAACCCCTTCCTGTGAAACCGGTGCTGAACTCCACACTCGGCCCCGGGCTCGGCCCAGCTGACAGCAGCAGTTGGTTATTTTACATCAGCCACGTTCATCCACCTCCGAGTTAGGCTCGTGCAAAGCTCGAGCCAGCTCCACCGCCAGCGCCTGCTGATGGGCTTTTAGGAAGATGTCTGTGGGAAGCAGGGATTTGGCCCATTCGCTACGATTTTGCCCATTTTCCCACGGCAATGAGTTGTGCAGTTTGTCTGTCAGAGCCCTCCTCCGCCTCCTCGGTGCTTCTTCCCCTCCCTCCCTGGCAGGGCAGGGAGATTTGGGTGGGCTCAGGCGAGCACCCAGCCTACGCTGCTAAATTTAATTGTAGTTATTTACACTGAACACCTTTTTAAATTCATTTAAATGAACATGGATCAAACTACACCACCTCAGTGCCTTCTGTGCAAGGGTAACAACTTCCTGTGGGTCCTGAAGTTAACAGGGACCCTACACTATTGGAATAAATAAAATAAAACATCTGTCATTGCTGTTATATATGAAAATATATGTTGTGAATTGCGCGGTGGGTCCCAGGCTGCGGTTACCTCTTCATTGCCTTTTAGTGGTATCATTTGGAGCCACTGCAGGACCTCTTTCGTTTATGGGAAAGAGAATTTTTTCTGACTCTGGGAATACCCTAAAGCATTCAAAGTTAGGTGCTTTGTTATTTTGCGCTTCTGAATAATTGGTCAATGTTTTGTGCCGTGGAGTTTGTCCACCTGGACAGCAGCCTGCAGCCCCCCGAGAGCTGGGAGGGAGGGCAGAGCCAGCCCCGGCCCTGAGGACCGGGAACAGAGAGATGCTGGCGGTGAAATGAGGGCGCAGCTATTAAGGGATATTATCTTGCCGTGTAAGTTGGGATGTTTTTTGGGAATCCTAGTTACAGGCTATGAAAAATCCACGGTGTTTCTGATTCCTTTCAAAACATTTGTGTATCTATAGGCTGGAGAGAGACCAAGCCTTGCTGTGCCTCTCGTAAGGATTTTTGTTCCTGATGCCCTGTAGCATGCCCAGCACAGCGCTCACGGAGATTTTTAAGTTCAGACTACCCCAGCAAGCTGAGCTGAGTAATATTCCGTGGTTTTGCTTATCAGGGCCTCCAGCAGAAATCCTCCAGGGTGCCTTAGCCTTGTTTTTCCCACAGCCCAACCTCCGCTTCCCGACATGGGCTTGGAGAGAACCCAGCAGCTCAAAGGAAAACAGTGCAAAACCCTGAGAGCCTTCACCTTCTGCCACGTCAAAACTTCCCAGAGTCATGAATTTCTCATCAACAGGGGAAAATACAAAGCTTTTGCTTGAAAACCATATCCGGGTCGGTGGCAAACTTGATCTAATGTGAGTCTCTATTAGAAAAGCATAAATTAGCCGAGCTTAACACCAGCTTTGGGGTTTCAGCCTGAGAGGTGCCCCGAGGCGGTTGCAGAAGTCAGGGCTTTTCCAGAAAGCACGTGCCCAGCACGGGGGCAAACAGGCCGAGCTCATTCGAGCGCGGCCGGGTGGTCGTGACGGTCGCCGAGATGCAATTTCCCATCCCACGAATCCAATCGCCCATCGGTTTGAATCCATCAGCGCGACGTGCGGGTCACACACTGCATTACGGCCTCCTCAGCTGCCGAGCCTCGGGCTTCGCTATCATAACTTTGTCGAATGCAAGAAAATCTTTTGAGTGCCATCTCCACCCAGTACTTAAGTAGCATCTCCTTTCCATAGACTTCTTGGGAAGGGCTAATATATAGGTGCTAAATGCGACATGTTTTCCTCCAGCCACCACTTGCTGCAGAAGAAAGAACAAGAAGAAATTGAGTCAAAGTAAAAATCATTATTCTTAGAGGGTTTGTTTGGTTTGTTTTTTTAAAAAGCCCAACCTCTGGAAACCTTCTTGCTACTTTCCTAATATAGTCAGGGTATTTATGCAGTGAGAAAACACTCAAAGTGTACCTACTCGAGGGTGTATGTGCGGTCGTATCATTTTATAAGAAATGTTTGGTGCCACCAGGAAAGGATTTGACCACCGACTGCCTTTCTCTCCTTCATTATTATGGGAAGCGTAACCTCAGCGCTCTCCAAACCCACTCCAGACAGTAATTATTTCAAAAGGAGAAGTGACTGTTAGGTACCAACAGCTGGTGGGGTGGAGGATGGGGAGGAGAGGGCGCGCACGTGTCCGTGCCCTCGCATTCGTTTGGGAAGACGGAGAGGAAGAGCCACGGCTCAGAGGAAGTGCACCGTGAATGTCTGTGTGTGTTTACGCTCATTCTTCACATTTGTTAAAACAACAGAGAAATGTTTCCCTTTGGAAAAATGTTTGTACCTCCCATTGTCTTTATTTTTTACAAATTCACTTTTGTTCCTCGAAGAGGAGCAAATGATGGAGTGCTCTGTCAAAACTCGATGAATTGCTGGTTCTCTTTCTTTTAATTTGAAAACTTAAACTATCTTTTTTCTTTTCTTTTTTATTTTAACCTCCCTCCTCTTCTTTTCCAAATCAAATAAAACAAAGAATTGCACGCATCTATAACTTTTGGTTCTGCTGTCACTGACAGCCAGTAACAGATTTCCACACAGCAAATGAAAAAGCTCCCAGTTACAGCAAGAATACAGAAAAATCTTTGCCGTCTCAAGAGCCTCAGCATCATCCCTGGGCAACCCCCCAGCCAGGGGCCTAAGCCAAGAGTAGATTCAAATGGAGTTAAAACTGAATAAAGGTGTGGATTTAAGAGCCTGCTAAGGGTTGAGTAGGCAACGAAATGCTGCCTTAATGGTTAATTAAACTCCCATCCTGACGCTGTACAAATGTCTCCAGCCGGTTGCGTTGCACAGCACATCTGGGTGCAGGTGAGTAACCCTACGAGAGGGCAGAGGTGACGATCCCCCAGATCAGCCCGAGTCGGTCAGAGCAAAGGCTGGGGACGTCCATGGCTCAGCAATTCAGCCCCAAAGGGGATCTCGGAGGGACAAGGGGTATGGCACCTCCCCGCACGAGCAAAGGGCGATGCCACACAACCCCGCGGCTTCCTCCTCAACCCCCATTTCCCCCCGTTCTTCCCCCAAAATTGCTGTTCAGCACAGACGCATGCACGCTGTGCCCGGTCTCAGAGGGAGCAGCTGCTGCCGATGAGCTCACCTATACTTATGCAAATCACAATAATTACCACTTGATAGCACTTGCCAATGAGTCTGATTACATGGCACATTGGGTGATGAGTCCCAGCACATTGGGTGATGAGTCCCAGCTCTCGAAGCGGTAGCCGGGAGCAGAACAGGGACCTGCCACTGCCTGCCCAAGGCCAGGCGAGGCCCCTGCCACTGCCTGCCCAAGGCAGTCTCAGACCACGGGCTGCCTTGGAGAAGAGCACAAGAAGCCAGGGTACGGCTGAATATCAACCCCCACCTACCCTCCAGTAAATGCCAAGAGCTACTTCATGGAATCATAGAATCACAGAATGGTTTGGGTTGGAAGGGACCTAAAAGGTTCAACCCTCCTGGCCACC
>JMFS01122608.1:0-23464 GCA_000699545.1 Podiceps cristatus
ATTAATATTATATATTATTATTACATCTTCTCCATTATGAAGAAATTAATGCCTTTATTAAGAATATTCAAAAGCCTGTCAGAATAAATTTTCTGACTTTGTGATGCATTTACAAGAGAAAACATGTTCAGATCAGCACACTCACATGCTGCAGTCTTTTTTTTGTCACTCTGCTCAGGAGCACAATAGCTATATTATATCTCCCAGATCACCTGCTTCTGTTCCCTTAAACAATAGTCAGAAATCTTTTGTCTTCTTTCATGTCCTATCGGCAGAGGGCCAAGTCCTGTTGCTGCAGTCATGACCGCAGTCATGACCACAGTCCCAGCTGCAAGAACAGGCGAAAGGTATTTGCCTCAGAATAAATGAATAAATTGCCACATGCAGGATGTGGCAACAATGCAAGCAATTCTTATATTGCCTTACAAAGTGAATAAATGGCATCTAAAACTGAGTGACTAGTTCCATTTCCCTGCTTTTCAGTCTCCTGAAACTGTAATCAGATTGCCAGCACTGTTTCTACATAGAGTTGATGTTATGTTAATATCTATCCTACACCTGGGTGCTAGACTGAGACAACCAGACCGTGATATGGTTGTCAGAATGATATCTTTTCAGTAGCTGTTATTTAGGATTTTCCTGTGAGGTTAATTAAGTGATGTCTGTAAGATGCTTAAATTTCTTAGCAAGAAAGTACTATAGACATACATACTGTATATGGATACAGATACATGTGTAAAAATTATGTTTATGAAAAAGCTTCCCTGACCACTGTTAGCATGTCTTTTTAAAAGAGCTTTTGTTTGTTTACACGTTTAAAACTATTCCAGATATGAATCATTCAAGCTGAACTGCTTTCTGATGCACAATGTTCCTTAAAAAAGTTTAACAAATCCATGCTGCAGAGCAAAAGTATGGACTCAAATTTCAGTAAGTGTATCAAAACAGGTCAAAAGATATTCCTTTGCCATTCACTTGACAATCCATCCACTGCAGCCTGGACAAGGTACCGAGGTACAGTCCTCTGACAAACTGTAGTTGTCACGTACTCCACACCAACGTCATTTACTTTAGTATTTTGACTCATTGCAGTAATTTGGTTTTGAGGCAAATCTTCCACTCTTACTATAGGGGGTTGCTCAAGTTCACAGGGTAGTTTTGGTACTTATGAGCTGGATTCCTACCAGAGAAGAATCACACAGAAGCTCCAATACAGATGCACACCAATTGTGCTGGAACCTCTCATGGGTACATTAGGGTCAAAAATCGGTTCTCTGAACAGCTTCAAACAGCACACAGAGAGACATTCAGTGGGTGGAGATACTTCATTTGAGATCGAACCTCGCCTATGCTGGTTTATCTTGGTGTAAGGTCTGTCTGAACACTGCTACTTGCATCAGATGACCCTCCCACACCTAATTAGTTCCTAGTGATATAACTGTATACATAGATATGGCCATAAAACATCCTAGACTTTGGGAATTAAGTTCTCAAAACTTCTGGCATCTGTCTCTCCTTTATGCCTCTTCCTCTCATGAGTTTTCTAGTTTGCCTTACCTGCAAGTGGAATAAAGTACTTAGAATGTCAAAATATTTATCTCAGTTTGCTTGATCAAGCATTCAAATTTCTTTATTCAAAATTTTGGTTATTTCAGAGGCTCTTTTTTCTAAGATGCATCACCTCAGTTTTAATAATTTCCATGCATGTTATGGATTTGGAGGATATGTTGGGCTTGTGAACAGTTATCAAAGAATCAAACCAGTAAAGCACAACAGAGTTTAAATAAAAATAGGTGAAAAACTGAATTTTGAATTTTTTAAAAGAAAAAAAGACACAATAATAAAATCAATCTAAACATGGTCTTCCTCATTAACCCTGAACTGAGTACACTCAATGAATTCCCCTGAAAGTTAAATAACATTTATGACTCACTATATTGTCCAGTCATTAGAAGTACTTGTGAAGTCTCTTTTATAGACATCCTACTTCCAAAGTTGATATTTCAGGCATAAACAGAAAACAGGGCAAACAGAGTTTTGGTGAGTGAAAGCAGGAGAAAAATAGGAACACTAAAGAGTTTTAACATACAAAATGCAAGAGGAAAAAGAGAAACAAAACCAATAATGTTACTTACATTTTTAGATAAATCAAGGCAACCCAAACTGATTGATTTGCTGCATGAAACAAGCCATAATAATAAAATAAGATAAAGCAAATTCAGTAGGTGTGAGGCCTCTTAGTAAGCTGTTGTCCAGCTGCTGCTTAGATTCCATCTCTAATTTACAACGACAAAGTGGGCTGACAAGTGCCTGAAGTATAATTGTCAGATTTTTAAAAGCATTAGTAGATAGGAGCTACCACAGTTCCTTACAGCTATGTATTCCAGCAGTAAATTGCAAAAAACTTTTGGCAGCGAATTGTGTTATTTTGCTGCAGTGGTATACATTTCTTATTAACCTACATTCATTAGTCTGATAAACTTAGCAAAAAGTGTCAAATGACATGTTTCTTGACAGTCTGTTTCTTTGACTTCACTAAAAGCCAGGCCTCAGTCATTAACCTAGAATGAATATTTTGTAGTACACTTATTAAATTTTCTGGTAATTCATATTTTTCCTTAACATTTAGATTTGAGCACTCCAGATAGGTATGGAATCCTTGACATATGAATTAATATGTAGAATGCACACTTTCCAACTGGTTTTTTTTTTGCATTGTTTAAATAAAAACATGTTTAGAGTTGAATGGCAAATTAGGTTTTCAGAAAGACACTCTTTAAATCATATCAACGTAGGTAGATTATCCATTTAATCGGTGGTAATTTAAAAACAAACAAACAAAAACAAACAAAAACAAACAAATAAAAATACCCCAACATTTTAGGCAGAAATATGTATGTAAATTTCTACAGAAAAAAAACTACTTTCAATAACAAAAATATTTTACCCCAACATTTTAGGCAGAAATTTGTATGTAAATTTCTACAGAAAAAAAAACTACTTTCAATAACAAAAATATTTTAATAATTGAATAGTTTTACTGTTATAAATTGCATTTCTGTTTAGTGATGTATGAAGTTGAACTATTTAGTGATGTCTATGGCATTAGATTCAGATAACTCTCTGAAGATCACGGAATCTTATTGAGTGACGTGGCATATTTTTCCAGCACACATATTCCTGTTCATACTCACTTAATTCTTCAAGCTGTAATGATGAGTAGAAGTGATAACTCTAGGTATTCATGTCAGGTTATTTTGGGTATTCCAAACAGCCACGCAAGCCAACCAGCCTGACAACCGTCTCAACAGTGTGGACCCTCTAAAGCAGGTCCTGGTGCACATAGGGGAGTGTCACGTCTGTTGGTCTCCAGGCTGGCCGAGTGCAGCCTGCCTCAGAGCATCAGCCAGCTTTGGGGGAGCTGCGCCAGCAACACCTCCATCTGCTCCAGGTCTGGAGAAAGAGAGCGGAGGGCTGTAAATATAATTTCCCCCAAAACGTCATTTCTAGCAGTGATAACTTAATATGCCCTTACCTTAAATTTTGGGATTAAAGATCAACCTTTGCTGCATGTCATATTTACTACCTGCTATCTCACTTAAGTCTCGGGTTATTTTTCTGTTTCCCATCAAGTTACTCTCCTATACTTATTCACATTACAACATTGTCTGCCTTAATATTTTCCCCTGATGTTCAGCTATTGTTTCATTTGCTGGCTGTTGTGGATGTCTTGTTCTTTCTTCTCAGTCAGTAGGCCTGTAAGCCAAATTCAGAAGTGATATGTAAGGTGCTGTAACATAGATCACATAATATTCACTGAAATTCCCTCAGTCTTTCATACTCTGGTCTCCATAATGTGAAGGGCAATATAACACAATATAACTCTCATACAAAGTAGTTAAAAGGAGTTGGGTAAGCTAAAGTATCTTCCTCCATAAATCATACTTTCTCCCAGCTGTTTATTATGTGAGTTAACTTTAAGTAGGGGAGGTCTGAGGGAGAGAGTAAGGTAGTAGACATAAGCCTGAGGTAATTCTCTGTTAGTTGTGGGTGCACTGGCAAGTTCATAGATAAACCATGTGAAAGTATAGGCTCTGTGTGGGCTAGTTCAGCTCAAAAGCAACATAGCTATGTTAATTATAGATCTGCCTGGCTCCATGTACTTATGAAGACATTAGGCTTCTGAGTCAGCGGAATCAAGCCATCTAAGAACCATTTTCTGTGGGAAATACAAATGAGACACTCACTGCCTCATGTTGACTCAAAGAAGGGAGATTATATTGAAGAACTACTGAACAGTCTGTATTGTTTCCATTATTTTCAGTATCTCATCTTCTCGATAAAGATAATGGAGCTGGTTATAAAACATGCTGTCTGCGTTACTCCTCACTTTTATCTGGTGTATCACTTCTGAATTCAACTCTACTCCTTCAGTTGAACTAAGTACATATGTTTAAGAAACAAAAGTATTTTGACGGCAGTCTTACCTATTAGGCAAAATAAAGCATCCTTTGTTTATCTGCTAATCTTGCTTAAAAACAAACAAACAAAAAAAAACAAACAACAAAACAACAAAAAAAAGGTAGGTGTTGGCTTGTTTTTGTGTTTTGTTTTGTTTGTTTGCTTCTGAAAGAGAAAAAGGGGCTTATTTTCTGCAGTGGCCTAAGTGAATCAGTCCAAATTCTTAGGACATAGAAGAGAGTCTTGTAGACAACAGCTGGTGAGAGAGAGAAAGAGATCAAAACATGAATCAAGGTGTCAGGAATCTCTGGATAAAATGGAAGATCTTGATAAAATGCAGAAATAAATAAAAGTAAATATATAGGGGAGGGGCAGTGGAAACAGATTGTGAGCATGAAGGCTGAAGAAAAAAAATGAGGCAGGTAGCTCATCTGAAATATATTGTTATTGCCTCCAATGAGAAAAAAAGTTAAAGCTCAGAGAAAGTTGCTAGGTACTTCCTGCTTTAAAAGTTATTCCAGGGAGTATTAGGGGAAAAAAACATCTAGTTTAAAAAAAAATAGAACAAGTCTGCAAGGATGAGTTTCAGCAAGCTCTCACTGCTTTAGTGGCTCTATCCTGTCTGCCTATTTCCCCCCGGTATTCATTGCCTTTCATGACGCTCCAGTCTGACAATCCACGTTACACTGCAGAGTAGCTTATGGGAACTGAAGTCTACATTAATAGGCTTTCCATATTCATTTTTCACTGAAGGTGGATGTGTTTGCAATAGATCCTTTTCACTCAATCCTCTTTGTCACAAGAAGATTGAAAATCGTGTCTTTTTTGAATTCTAACACTGTTGTGGAATTTTTAACCATAAAAATTTCAGTGTTGCTGATATGACCATATTATTAAGGAATTAAAGAAAGAAATGGCACTCTAGATTCTACACAAATTCTCTGTATCTGAGAACTTTGTACCATATTTATAGTCATAGAAATTAACAACAGCAATATCTTGTTGTTTGTCTAGAATGTAAAGATATTTGAATATAAACATTACTTTCTGTCTAAATTAATCTCCATCTTTTATGCTAGTCATTCTTCACCCTAGCAGTGTCCAAAGCCATGTCCATGATACAGAACGCTCCTGCAATACCTGCCTTGTGCAAGCACCCTGTAGACATTGCCTAACCTGGAATTATTGCTGGAGCACTACTGGTATATGATTTTTAACATGCAGTGTCA
This sequence comes from Podiceps cristatus, assembly GCA_000699545.1. Taxonomy (NCBI): domain Eukaryota; kingdom Metazoa; phylum Chordata; class Aves; order Podicipediformes; family Podicipedidae; genus Podiceps; species Podiceps cristatus. The sequence continues at coordinate 5,691 of JMFS01122608.1, forward strand.
CTGTTAGAAAACATGATTTTTTCATATTTTAACCTTGGATCGAATATTAAAAGGATGACTGTTTGCATCCTACTCAGTGTTACTGCAAGCATCAACACTGAAAATACTTTTAGTGAAACTTCATGTTTATCTACATTATAGAAAAATGGTATATAGAAGTAATTCTTTCTTATTGTTTTTAAGGGGGAAAAATGAATTGTCCAAGTACTTTGGGTTGTGGTTCTTTAATAAAAGGCTACACTATATGCTACCTTTAGTAATTCCCAAACAACCTCTTGTCTGAGTGTAGAGACACACAAAGTGCTGATCTGGAAGCAACATCAGACTAATGAGAAATGACATTTTGTGTATGCAGCAGCTCTAGAATTTTGCAGAGTCTAGATGATGAGAAATTCAATCTCCTTTACTGAATTGATCATGTTGATGTGAAAAGTCTACTATCCACATAATTACATGCTTGGTTTTAATAAACCTGTCAATATCAATTTTTCCTTGCATTTATATAAACCTTATAGTTATTTCATAACAAAAAATGAAAGCCATCTAATATATTATGGGATATCCATAAGTATTTGAGCTCTTTAATTCTAAAAATCCTTTCTCCTATGTAGCATTCCCTTAATATACCTCAGGTTGGGGAGTGGAAAAGCCCTATTATATACTCCAGTTCTTATTCAGTCAATTAGTATACACTCAGGAGTTATTCTTCTGTGGCAGACCTACCCATAATTGAATTTATGTCAGATAAGATGTTGTAGTTATACATCCACTGGGAGCAGAAATGAAGACATCAGCCATAAGGCACACAAAGATTTCTCTTCCCTATAATCTCAATGGAACAGCTGCTATTTGTTTTTAGAGTATTGTGCAGATGCTTAAACAACCCAGGGACCGATATGCTTGACTCTTTCAAGAATACTCAGTCGTTGCTCCAGCTGAAAATGTGTGAGGTCAGGCTATCCCACTGCATGAAGATGATAGCTGACAACGTTTTGCCAACCTATCTCATTATCACTGACATAAGAACCACCTAAGTACTATTTCAGCAATTACAAATGTTGGGGCAATTTACAATGGCTTTGGAGCATTATTAATGAACGTGAACACTTTCAAATTTGAAACCTTAATAGGTATATACCTACCAATTTTTCTTCTCAGGAGAACTGATTTGTTTGCAAAATTACAAGTCATTTTCCAGTTCTAAACTGAAGAATATACAACAGAAAACAATCTTTTTAATAGTATTGTGTCATTTCTTTTTCTGGATGCAAATTTCATTCTGAACATAATAAAATGGAAAAAAAATGTTACTATTAATAAATTATATGAGGGCAAGACAGCACCTAATTGCAACATGTTCTGTTCACAGGCCCTCCTTCTACAGCCCACACAGATAATGAAGTCAACTGAAAAGTTGACACTGTTTCATATGCATGGACTCAGAGCAGCCCAAGATTTCATTGTGCCAAGAGAATCACTGCTTGATTTTTTATTTGTTTCTTTTCAAGCTCTTCATACAACACTTGCAGTGCAAAAGGGCAATGAACAAGGTTAGAAGCTGGTCCTTGGTTGTAAAGTGATGTACAATCAAGAGTGAAGAAACTAAAATACAATCTACTCAGATAAACTAAATATAATGGACAGTTTCCATATCATTACAGCAGGGCATTCAGTTACTACCTAACGAGGTAAGTGATTAACAGGTCTATGTACTGGAAAATGGCAATGTGTCTTTAATACTTACCATATTGAACAGTTAAAACCTTTCATATTCTGAAGGATTTATTCAACTACAAGACAAGACTCGTTAAAATAAATAGAGCATTTTAGTTCACCCTGTGAGAAACTCCTATTAAGGTCAAATATTTGAGTCAGAAAATTTCTTAAGCTTCAAAAATAAACTGTACGGCTAAAGGAGATTCTTCAAAATGTACACTGAAAGTGTTTGATTCCTCTTCTGTTTTTACAGATGTAAATCGCATTTCATTTAAACTGGTAAAAGAAAGGAGAATTCAGGCCATACTGTCTAACCACACAGTATTCCACTTTGAAATTTATAATCCTTTCTTTTTATTTTTTTTTCTCAACAGAGGTAGCATTTACAATAAGGCACAGTAGTTAGAATCATAAGAAAATACGCTATAGTCAGTGGCTGATTTTCCCTTGATTAGATTCCGTTCCAGGCTGCATATGTTCACATCACTTGTTTCTTTCTATTTTCAGGGTCCACAATTGCAATCAAATCTCAGACATAAACAAATAATCGCAGTCTACTTTAGCTGAAAAGAGGTTTCTCTTTACATAGAGGGGAGCCCTACTGTCTTTTTCAAAGCATAGAGAAGGGGTTTTTTGTCACACACATAAAGAAAAGAGTCTGAACCCTTCATTTTTCTTTCTGACTGAGTGCCACAAAGTCTGTAGGGGGATGTTAGATCAAGTGCAGAGTGTAATACCCTGCATTTTCAACTCCCGTCCTAGCCCTGTAGATTCTACTTCATTCTTGTTCCTAAGGAAACATTCCCAGGCTCAGGTGTCAGCTGGCTTTAACATTACTCAAGGGTGGTCTCTTGGTATCTGGCTGATCTGAGCCCAATCTCAGAAAGTATAAGCTGCCTTGCCTTATCTAACATTACTACCCAAATCAAACACTCTGTAAGCTATTATGAAAATTATCTTCTTAGAGGAATTGCCTTTCAGTTTTTTAAGACTCTTCAAATTACTAATACTAGTTCAAAATAAAAATAAAAGTCCTGACTTGATTGTAAATGCTGCAAACCCTCTTTCTCTACCTACAGTATCATTTTAATGTCTTTCTTTATGGGTGAAACAAAGTGTGTTTTAGGATGTAGCATTTTACTTAATTGACACATTTTATTTTCCACATGTTCTGCAATAACCGTCAAAAGCTGAGACTACTCTTTTGCTATGGGATTAATCATCATTAAATACTAAACCGTATGAAGGTAAAGTAACTTGTCAAACATTAACAAGCTCTATAGATTTAGCAGGCTTTACCGCAGAATCAGTGCATAGGCCATCTTTAATGGCCACGTGTCATTATAACTGTATTCAAATTTCTATGCCCAATCTATGATTGATTCATTTTACAAATGTATTAAATCCACTAAAGTAGCTTGCTCAGGAGATTCCCAGAAATTAGATAGCTGACAAATGAGTTAAGAATTAACTTGTTCGTTGAATGTGCTCAAATAAATATGAAGTTGTCATGTTCATAAAATCCATTAACTTTAATACGTATCATAGTTAATCATAGAGCACTTCCAGGATTGCTCATTGTGTGGGCCTGTCCACAGAAGGAAAGAAGACAGAACATCTCTTCTTTCATCTGCAGGTTTTCAGACCATGCCCACATTCTGAGGGTGATCAGATATTTCAGTAGCATTGTCTAGAAGAAAACATGTTAAAAGTGAGCTTTAAGGAAATTGCGTTACTTACTTACAGAGTACTGTTACATTTCCCAGGCTGCCAATCATCTTTTCTTTGTGAAACACACAGTACAAGTCAGATTTTTAGCTGAGCTGAAGGCTCCATTTACAGCAGATGTTGAAATAAAATATATCACATTCTTTCCAGGCCAAGAAAAAGGTATGTCAATAGCAACTTATTTGATGAAAATATCTTGTACAGCAATTCCTTTAAAGAACAGGGAGTATGTGGTGGAAAATACAGAATTGTAGATACAGAACAAAATATTTTTACCTTTGACAAATAAATTAATCAATCAGAGAAAGACTCTTAAAGCCATAGAGGCAGATCACAAACAGCTTGGTCCCAGAGGGAGCAGGGACAGACAAGAGAATTAGCCACTGTGTAAGGGCAAGTGCTGACAGCAAACATGGAAAGAAGGCTCCAGAGTATGCAGAAGCAAGACGTGAACTGAAAGTCTCTGGAGATTCAAAGGGCATGGATCGAACTGCAATGTAGTGAGAAAAATAAAAGTGTATTTTGCCTAGACCGGTTTGTGTATGGATCTGTTTATCTATGTATGATACTAATAAAAAGTAACTGGAATCACTATCACATACTTTGTGTTTAGTATTTAATACTTCTGAAAAGTTAACCCATGCAAACCAGAAATTAGAGCAAAGGAGTTCATAAACTCCAGGGGGTATTGACAGTCCCAGGGGTCAGTAGCTGGGTCATGGGTTGTCAGCTCTCAGGCAAGTTGCCTCCAAGGATGTCGCTGACTCTGTCCCCCGGCTGTAGATGCAGTGAAACTTGGTTTGCAAGCAATCACAGCAGCCTCAAAGGTGTCTGGCCAGGGAGGACTTGGCTGTAGTTCTCACAGGGTCCAAATACCCCCAGGAGCCTTAACATATTGCACTCAGGGAAGAGAACATAAGACAAAGGCCTAGCCTTATCTTGCAGTAAGAACATATGATAGCCATGGAGATTAATACAGTGGGTGCCCTTTTAAATGTCATTAATTCAATTCTCCACAGAGAATTCTCATTGAAATTACATTCATCCAGCCTTCTGCTCATCCTGTTCTGAGCACTAATCCCATTTGTGGCTATTCTCAGTGACCTCTGGGATAGTAACGCTTCCTTTGCTTGCTCCAGACATCTCTTGACAGTAAAGTGTTGCCCTGTGCATTTGCACTTTTAAACCCAGGGTTAATAAGGCAATCATTTCTTTATTAGAGATAATCATATTTGCTCCTCTCACTTCATGTTGTCATGTGGCGCATTTCAGGAGATAAATTTTATTTTCTGGGAGTAGGTGGGATTTCAGTATGTTCGAAAGTTCTAAATCACATATATCACATATATTTCCCAGTTTTAGTTCATCAAGGCCACAGGGAAGAGGCCAAGTGGTATTTATTTTGTTTCCTTAGATCCAGAAGGCTATCTGGTGAAGATTGTGCTTTTTGTGTTAGCAAATAGAAAACTGCACTGAGAAAAAAAAAAAAAAAAAAGTCAATAGTTTATTGGACATAATGGATAATCTCTGTGTACTGCTGTTTTATGGGCGTGAAACAAACATTTACACTATGGTCACACACATGTTGAGGACAACAACGTATAAACTTTTAATATCAATAATTTTTATGTTCAAACAGGTCTTCTGCCCTATGAATCTTATAACTAAAGGAATTTCTGTGATGGTTTATAATTGTGTCAAATGTTTTTAAACATATCGTTGTTTTCTCTCTGAATTCCTCTTAATAAAGATAATTCTTTCACAGTCTCCTAGGTAAGTTGTCAACCTTATAAAACACCCTCTATATACTTAGAAACAGTGAAATATTATTCTTATCTTTACTGATTTAAGCAGTTTACATAGCAGCGAGTAAATTTCTAATAGAGTAAAAGTGCCATCTTATTTAAAAACTATCTATATATTTAAACATACATATGAAAACACCTAGAGTCCCTAGCCTTGAAATTTTCAAGTCTGCTTAGTTCTTTAATAGAAAAATTAAGCAATCAGTCAGAGAAAATAAAATATTTGTCCTAAAACCATCATGTTCCTCTAACTCATTTCAAGAGCAATTTTTAATTATTTTTTTTTTAATTACAGGAACATACTCCCATATATCTATAAATATTTTCCTGTATTTCAGTGATTAAAGGTGATTTTATTAGAAAATTAATAATTTTAGCATTAGTAAATTCAGAACTACCACTTCCTCCTACTTTTCCTCTGAAAGACACCATAGAAAATGTGAAATGGGTTGTCTGCAATGGGAACATTGAGGTTATCACTCAAGCAAAATTCGATCTGAGATCACTTGGAATCATCCTTAAAATAAACATTAAAAAGAAAAAAATCACCCTAGTTGAAAATCTTGAGAAGAAAATGAACAGATACTTCAGAGGTTTTGGCATGTGCACTGTTTCTGTTTGCACAATGGAAAACACTATGGAAATTTAAGTCCAAAACTAAGTCTAAATCTACAAAATAACCCCATTAGTTTTGTCCTTGAATAATTCGTCCTTTTCACTGACGCTTGTAAGGGGCTCAATTAGGTTTAAGGATCCATTTTTAAGGTTGTACTTTTGTAAATTATCTTGCAGTATCAGGCTGACTTTCTGGTAAAAGGTTTTTGCTAGTCTGCAGCAAATAGCACTTGTATTTTATTTCATTGCTAATCAAAATATACGAGTGGCAAAATATACATGACAGATTATAACTGTGCAGAAAGGAGGAGGCAGCTTTTTACACTGAAATTGTAGTTGTTTAGTAATTTTGGCAACAGTTCTTCATCTAACAGTATCCTATTCATAGAATTAACAAAATTCAGTAAATGCAATAGCACAGGTCTCTCAACCTTATTTAACCAAAGAGCATCTTTTACAAAATCTCCACGGAAAATATTTTTTACTAATTCCAAAACAAAAAAATTCAGCATGAAACTCTGTATTCATGGTGAGAGCTCAGAGAATATTTTCTTCCATGTGGATCATAAGGGATCATATCCCAGCCTTCATTAGCACAGCCGAAAAGAAATTTGTATACTGCCCAAAACATCCACCCAAAATCAATAGAATTCAAGCCTAAATAATCATACCTTTCTTTATTTTATAACATTTGGTCAGAATTAAATTTTGTCTCACAGCACAGCAGAACACAAGCTATATTGATAACTCGTTATAAACACAGTGAACCACTGATTCTTACATTGGTTTTATATAAATAAATTGCTATACTGTTGCTATATCTTCACTGCTGCTTGACAATAAAGACTTCAGCCTTGAAGAAACAGTTTTAATACATGATTGTCTACAAACCTTCATCAATCATTGGAAATCTAAGCATAAAGAACACTGTAATAAATGAAAGTGAAACACAACTACAAGCCAAGCTCTGACCTTCCTCAGTTTTCACTCAGCCTTCACTTACCCAGACCTCTGAAGACAGTGGAATTCAGAAATGAATCATTACCTACAGCTCAGTGTGTGGCTTAGTCTCTGGTATCTGCAGCACAGTTAGACTTGCATTGTTGTTTTCCTCTCATTGGAGAGCGGTTGGTAGGACTTGCAAGTTTATGTGCCCTGTTGGGTTTTTTTGGGGTTTTTTTTTCAGTTTTTCCATATTAAATAGTGTTACACTGTCTCAAGAATGTTGCACATTTTAGTCTGAGAGCTATCCCATTTTCAGCAAACGCATTGTCCCTGTTCATTTATGCTGAAAACAGCAAAGGTGTATGTCACCTTCAACTCCACTACAACCTCGATCCTGTGAAGCAAGAGGGTCAATCTCAGTACTTCCCACTGCTTGTATCACAGGACTTGATCCTGTAGGTCTGTTGTCAGAACTGGAACAGATCTCTGCTAGTAATAGCAGGCCCAAGAGCTAATTGGATGTGTGAGTCACCAAGGATGTGACATAGGATCATTCCTGGCATACACAGTGTCTGTTTATATGGAGATTCCAGGCATCAGCAGGCTAGACATCTGGAAAAACACAGCCAAATGAAACAGGCCGTAATTATTGAAAAAATGGTGAATTCCTTTCCAAATCAGTGGAGATGGGTATATCCCTCCAAGAATACTCCAGTTAACTTACCCAAGTGAAATGCAGGAGACTTATGGGTGGTTTATGGCTGGCTACTGACTGCAGATTAATGTCTGCAAACATCCCTGATTTGGAGGTGATAGCTGAATGCAGATTTTCTTCAGCTCATCTTATTGACTGTTCTCAGGTGGATTTCTCTACTGGAACTATTCCAATCTCAGAAATACTTTCAGGTGTACTGGAAGAAGGATTTAAGTCTCAGATTCCAGCATCCTATGTTCAGAGCTCTGAGCTACAGATTCACTCCCTTTGCCCTAAACAACACTGAATCATTGTGCAGCTCTAAAAACAACACCAACAGAAAAAGTTGAGAGACTTCCACAAAACTATCTGAGCTTTTGGTGATTTATCAATGTAGGACTGTAGGAAATAAGTGTAAATAGGGAATAACATGGGTTTGAACCAGAATTACCTACTGGCAAAACAAGAGGTCTATTTTGCTGACAACCATGATGTGGTTTACTTTTCTGCATACTGTTTCTCTTCTGTTTGTCAAAACACCTAGGTTTCATACTTTTTCTCCCTTATTCTCATTGTATTTAGCTCATTTTCTTCATTGAACACCTTGTTCTTTTTAATTTATGTCTTGCATACCTAATACCTTCTGTGCAGTTTGCAGTGGTGGAGAAGACCTCATTTAAGACAGGAGCTCCTACTAGACAATATAGAAACAAAACTAATAACAGAACATTCAGGGTCTCCACAGTTAAGCATCTTTCAGACAATGGTGCATAAGCCATTAATTGCTGTAAGATGTTTGGATCTTTGGCTCCTTCTGACTTCAGTGAGAGGTGCAGGAACTCAGCCCTGTGCCAGATGAGGTATTGAATTCCTATTTCTTCAGAAACTGTACTCAATTTCTTCAGTCACCTTTAAGGCATTTGGGAAGTAACCCGCATTTTAAAGGTCAAAGATGGAACAAATCTAACCACTAGTACACAGTAGTTCTGGCACAATGATGGATGAAAGTAAGCTTTTTGTAGCTTCATTGTAGTTTTTTTATAAGAAAAGGTACCAGATAACAAAATGTTACGTGAATATTGCTTCCACCACATCTTTCTTACACTAGAAATATATCCAATACAAAAATCAGCTGAAAGTCCAAGCTACCCTGTGCCATTTTTTTTCTTTATTTTCTTCTGTTATTGCTCTCACTACTCAACAGGTCAGTTACAGATTTCATCTCATTGAACCAGCTGCAAGATTGTTGAAATCTATAAAGCACCACTTGGCTCCATTTCTGTCAAAACAGCTAAGTCACATTTGCCCAAGGTCTAAAAGAGATTATTCATAACAAATGTATTGATCTGTTCATAACCATTTTAGCTGAAAGACTGCTCCGTAAAAGGAACCTCCACTGTCTGCAGATTTATAACCCTACAGTAATGAGATGTTTGAACTACATGAGAGACAGCCAGTGTTTTTTTATGAACCCATTATTTGAAGCTACTGTACTTTAATGTGGTATCCAGAATGGAATGAAACGGTTTCATTTTATTTGTCTTACTTAAAACTTTCCACTTATCTGAGCAACTGGGAGATTGAAATCATGGATTTCCTTACACATCCCACAAAGCAAAGCCACTAGCATAGCCAGCATCTTCCCTCTTTAGCTGAAAAAGCATATATATCATGTCTGCATATTGCAAAGTCTATTTTCAGCTAAAGTATTTCAGCAAATTTTCATGCCAAGTTCATTATCTTTATATATTTCTGTACATCTTGCATTCCATTTCTTGGAATAGTCAGATGTTATTTTAAAATGTTATGACATATATTTTGAAATTCATGCACAAGACAAGGTGGTCCAGCCAGAAAGCTTCCATTCACGCTATTACTTTTTCCACAGGAGAAAGCTGACTACCTGAACAACATGGGCAGCCTCTACAAAGAGTATCTCTTAATTTGCTGAGAGGGCACAGTTAAAGCCCCACATACCTCTGCCAAGCCCCTAAAAAAACAGGAATCCTGCTGTATTAGCAGTTTCATCTCCAACCCACAGCACTGCCAACAGCACTTGGGGCAAGGTCTCAAAAGGAGATCAGGTCGCCGTGGTTTGTGAGGTTAAGCTATGTATAAATGCTTGTATGATGGACTGATGCTAAAGAGTAAGAATCTGTTCTGTGCCAGCAGAAATAGTGCCTGGAGATGGAGGGTGGAGACGGGAATGTTCTTAGAGGAATGGATCTAAAAATACCCCCCACAACAGCAACAAAACTGCGTGTTCTGATCACCATAGGTGTTTTAGAGATGTGTGACCATTTGGGGCATAGCAGTTGAAATCTTTACCCCTGATAACTGAGGTTTTGCTACATTGCAGCCCTGAATGGCTTCTGCTCTGTTTGATTTTGGGATGCCAGGCTCAATCTGCATTAAATCTAATACATATCGAGTTTGGTCCAGTGCATTTTAGATCTAAGCACTTTTAGAAGAGAAATCACAGGCTGCCAATAGAAGACTTTGCATCCAGTTGCAATGAGAGAGCGAATGTTGTAGTTTTAATTGTACCTAATCTGGCAACCTAGCAGCTGAACCTCTACTACAAACTAGAACTGTGATTTAAATAAAGAAAAGATCATCAATAATTTCTGACATGGGAAACATCCACAGCTGTTTCACTGAGAAGAAATGAAGGATGGACAGAGGGGGAAAAGGAAGAAGATGGCATTCAGTGGGAAATGATTATGATGCAGTCCTTCCTTCTACTACTCCTTTCTATGTTTCCCAGCTTGACATCTCCAGAAATAATTCCTGACAACACAGGCTGGCGGACAATTTCTTAGATGTCGCTAGACTCAGATTGTACTTTGCTTGCTATGAAGGATATTACATTGAAGAGTTATGGTCTAGCACTGCACACTGAAAGTTATGCAATGCATATTTTGAGGGTTTCTATAGCTCTTGTGATATTTGCTTGTTGAAATGTTTCATTTGCCTCAAGATTATTCCTCTCCTGTCAATGTTGAGTGAACAAAACAAGGAAGGAACTACCCTTGGGTTAAAAGGAAGTCTTTAATAGCACCAGGATAGGTGATAAATGGTTTTCATGTACTTTACTTCATTTATTCTACCCAACATCCTTTCTGTGTACATATAATGAATAAATAGAAAGCCAAGGAAACAGAGAGAAGACTTAAGAAAAGGAGAAATTTCACAACAGGAATAATCCAAGACAACAATCAGTGAAAAGAGAAATATACTTCCTTGTTCATTTCTCTCTCTCGTTTACCTCTCCTTTTTCTTTTTCTTTCTGCTTTAGTTTATTTACCCCTTACCGACTGTTCTCCTTTGGCTAAAAACCAAGATCAGATCCATCTCTTCTCTTGCACATTCGCTTTACTAAAACAATCATCTGCAAAATTGAATAACTGTACCAAATTCAAAAGGGATAAATTAGTGCTTCACATCCATGAAGTTATCAGGAATTAGGTTTTCATGTCTTGGGCTTAATCTGCTCTTAGCCTCAGCCTGTGAGATCCCTGACAAAGCAAGAGCATGAAGGTTTTCCCACTGACTCCAGGACTTCCAGGTAGAACATCACCATTCTGCAACTCCTGAGACAGTTCCACCATCAAGTCTGCCAGACAGGCTTGAAATTCTGAATGCAGCATATAGCTTGCCTTCCAGAAGGCAAGATTATACTTTCATCACAGCTGCTAGGCTTCTTCACTTTCCTCATCCTTCTCTCTTCCATGATATATTTCTTCACTGTGTCACTTTAAACATCTGATTAGCATTTGTGAGGATTCTGGTGCTGAAAATGGGTTATTCCACCACAACCAGTCACCACTGGCATAGTCAGAAGGTAAGATAAGTTTTTGCAGTTGTGTGTTATTATGTGTTAGCTGAAATGACTGTACCTCCTCTCCTCTAGTTTTATGACCTTGTAGGCACAATAGCTAGATAAATTGACGTGCTTAATCTGGAAAGGTGGCAATAGGATTCAAGAAGTTAATACAAAGAGTTGTTTTATCACAAAAGACACATGAGTTAGAATAGTTCCATGGTGGATTGTTCCCAGCAACACCAGTGATTAGTGGGCCAAATTCCTACACATATCAACATGTGGAGAGCTATAATGCTGCAGTGACAGCTTCACAGCTGCCTACCTGATAGTCTGTGACTTATCAGAATGCTCTCATCTCCACAGCCCCACCATCAACCCAATGACCACACTTTTTTTCTTGTGAATTTGGACTGAAATGGGAAAGAAGGAGAAAAGTAGCCAAAAGTTACTGGCAAGTGTAGTTGGTAAAAATATCAGAGGGTTGGGGATTTTTGTTGGGTTTCTGTTTTCTTTTTTTTTTTTTTTTTTTCCTTTGCTCTTTTGACTTACTAAAAAGCCTCAGGAAAGCTCTAGTATTGTTAATTTGGATGCATTTACTGAAGTATTTCTGAGATATATGAATTGATTTTCTGGCCTTTGACATTCATTTTTCAAAACAAAATCAAGTACTATTTCACAGAAAGTAAGTGTAAAAGTGAAAAGGGCCATTTTGTAAGGATTTCTCCTTCAGGATTTTTCATTCCTTTTCTTCCCCTTTTTAGCCCAAGCCTAGTTGTGCTCTGAAATGAGAAACCAAGAAGAATACAAAAATGACAGTCAGAAGTGACTTAACAGAAGGGTTTATTTTCCGCCTTTGATACAACATAAACATTTATCAGATCCTATCACCATCTTCTCCCCTTCAGAAAAGGGAAGTAAGAACTCATTGCCTTCTCCAGGGAGAAGCAGCCAAGCTGGCACATCATGGCTCCTTATCAGACACTGGAGTCCTACCTTCCCCTGGAAACAAGCCTTGTCATTCATTCTGGATGACAGAGAAATCTGTTGGTGCGAAACCAGCACATAAATCATTTTTTCCATCTTCCCTCAGCCTTTCATGGATGGCTAGCAAATAGCTTGGATCTCCACAACCTTCTAGAAATACCTAAATGGTCAGAAAGAAATTATCTAGCCGTGTGGCACCACCAGCAGATTTCCTCTTGATAAGTGTAGGCAGGAGATAAGAGTAAACATGAATAAAAGAGGTTTCCCTGTAGATATGGCTGCTTTCCTTAGTTACTTGGATATTAATGTAAAATGTTTGCTTAAATTTAAGGCTGTGCAGTCCTGCAACACAGTAAATACATTATTGTCATTGCTAGCAACTGGCAACAGACTTTGTACTAGCTAGGTAAGGCCTCATGGTCAGGGTTTTTCTTAGCTTTGTAATTTAAATGTAACGTACTGGTGGAGAATGGTGTCAACCTGCCTGTACTTTCTTACATGGCAATTGTGTAGGGAGCCCTTCTGGGAGTGCTTTTTGGGAGTATCAGCCTACAGCTGTCACAGAAGGCCAGAACATGTTCTCACTGCACTGTAAAGAATCTCACTTTAAGCACCTTACTTCTGAGCAACCTAGGCTGTTAAAATTTAATGTAACTAACTGGTGGAGAATGTAGGCAATATGGGCTCTAGTTTGGGTACAACAAGGAAGTCTGAGTGCCAGGTTCATTAGCTTTTCCCAAAACTCTTTAATATTACCTGCCTACTGCAGTATTCACATAAATCCAGACTCAAAACAGAGCCCAAATATATCCTCAGAATGTAAAAAAATCCCTATTAATTTTAAGCTTCCTGTAGGAAGGCCCGGTAGCTTTCAAGACGTGCACTCTCAGCAGCAAGAGAGGGGAGCAGCTCTGTAAGGGGAGACAAGCCAGGAGCCAGGACTGACAGCAAGGCAAAAGGCACTGCCCTCCCTGTCATCCCTGCCCTACCCAAACAAGCAGAGCAAGGTAGGTCTGGTGATGACGACAGGGGTTGGCCACGGCCCAGCCAGCCAGGCAGGCCCGTAGCGAGGAGGTAAGTCCCAGGTCAAGCCAGAGAGCTCGTTCAGGAAGAGGCAGATGAAAGGCACCGGCACAACCACAGGCACAGCTGTGACATAGCTCAGGCAGGGACAGAGGATGTAAATCAGCATCCTGGCAAGAGGAGACTCCCTTCAGCTCTTCTCACTACTTGTGTGTTTTCCCAGTGGTGGGATCCAAGGTAACACAGATGCACCATAGCAAAACTGGTCTTGAGGAGACCCTTAGGAGGGGAAAATACTTCAGACACTGAGAGTTACTTTGTTTAGTCCTCAGTGGGGAAATCCAGAAATATCATCCTTCCAGGAACATCATGATGGCAAACATGATTTTCTTTTTTTTTTTTTTTTCCCCCAAGCACTTCTCACTTCTTTCATTCCTGAGACTCTCCATCTACATATTTATAAAAAAAAAAAGCATCATTGAAAATGTGTCATTAATTAGTACAACTCACCTGCCTATACAAATGGATATGGATTATTGATTTCAATCAACAACTTTGATAGCAAAAGCTAAGTAAAACACCCTGGAAACTTCGGTGATACTATCAGTATATTGACCAGCCTCTATTGTCACAGAAACTTCAGCAGTAACAACTTATTGGCATCTTACTTAAGAAGTTTCTTACTATACAGCAGAATAACAAATAACTATGAAGCATTCATCAAAAGGTTGAAAGGTCAGGCTTAGCTTGATTAAACCCCTAAAATACAAATGTTTATCCCAAGGTAATACAAAGCTCCAGAGTCAGTAAAATTTGGCAGAAAAGTGCACAGTACAATTCAAATTCTGTTTCCCGGAATTGCAGAAATATGTAAAAATGATAAATTGGACATGTTAGTTAAGAAAGAAAAATTCTACATTTCAGAACTTAAAAATGTCTAGCTTTAGTATTGGTAGAAATGTTTATGTAAGGGAGTGATTTCATTTAAACCAGTTTCATCAGAAATGGTGGTTTTGGTTATGGATTTGCATATATGAAATAAGAAAGTACGTTTCAGTGTGAATACAAAGATTGAGGAAAAGCACTGTAGAATTAATCTGACTTGTGCATACATTGTTAATTAAATAAGAATAAATAAAATTATTTAATAAAATTGTCTTCAACAACAGTTCTTATATTAATTTCAATTTGGGGGGAATTTTATCACTTCATAAATGTCCCAAAGGCTTCCATGCTGAGGAAATAGAGGAACTTTTGAAAACTTACATTCAACACCTTTGAAATCAGAATTGCATGTGAAGTCCTCAAGTATCATTGCAAAAAAATGATTGATCTTTCCCTTACATCTAAGATCCTTTTAAATGTATTTAATAAACATTCAATTCATCACATACTTTAAAATCATCCACATAAAGTCAGAAAATTATACATCTCTTCAGCAATATAGGCTGCTGAAGTAATGAATACTGTCTTTGAAGCTTAAACTTTACACTTTTTACAGTGCCAAGGAAAGTTCAACATGCCTCTTACCTTCAGCATTCAAGGATAACTAGGCTACCCACCAGATGTACAATCCTAAACAACAACTGCAATTCACTGTTTCATTCATCAGGCAAATCAGACCTTTCAAACATGAGGAGAAAGTCTCTCTGAACAGGAGGTTGCCCTTTACAAAACACTGATCCTAGTCTGTCTCATGAGGAAATGAAGACTTCTTATCTGAAAAATCACAGACATCTGGAGTCACTGAATTTTATCATTTTGCCCCTCCTTAAGAAAATTTGGCAAAAATGTTATTTAACTCTATCTCTCAGGAATATTTCAGAAGCTGATAATATTTAGCAAAAGTTACAGAGCAGGATATGTAAAAAAAAGGGCAAAGAGAGAACACAAAAGGGAAAAACAATTTAGAAAGCATTTAGAAAACCCCTCTCAGTAGCCTAAAGGAAAATCAAAGAAGCAAGCACAAAATATCTAACTTCCATATTATTTTTTTTAAATTATATCAGGAAAAATTAATAACTTTCTAATTCAAAACCTGATGAACAAGATACAATTATAAAATTGTTCAAAGGGTTTAGGTCTTTTTCTATTTTAAACTACTCCAAACAGAGTGAAAAATAATCTGAAGTAAATCAAAGAGACATCTCTGGAGAGCAGTTGTCTTTTCTGTGTTGTGTTCATAAGATGGCCAGTAGAATGAGCCTTTGGTTGAAGTTCTTATACGCTGCAACAGTGATAATAGACAAAAAATGCAAAGAAAATCAAAGCTTTCAATGTCACCTCCTCAGATAAAATTTGCCAATACACCCAAACTCATAATATATAAAAGCAGCAATATTTTTTTTTTTTTTTTTTTTTTGTGCTCTTTTTGTAGTACAAGTTATAGGTTTGGGGATTTGGGGACATTTTTATTGTCTCAAGGGTTTCCTTCTCCAATACTTTTAAATCTATGCATTTACTGGTTCTTCTACTATTTTCCAGGAAAGCCTTGAATCTTACTTCATTTTGTGTGACTATGGATTTTCCTTTTTTGGCTCACTGCCTTCTGAAGCCACCATTATCCACAGTTTTCTTCAGTCTTCCTAGTCGTAATGTAAGGATAGGGCTTACCCTTACAGTTATAAATAATATTATGGTGATGCAAAAGCATTGCCCCATCCTCTGGCAGGATGCCAAAACTTATTCTCCACTGCAACAATACAGAATTCAATCCATCCTATATTCCCAAACTTGAGTTACCCTTTTCTCCTTTTGTTTTAGCAGCCATAACATTGAGGCTTCATGCCTTCCCTTACTTTTTATGACTGAGGGGGAAAACATTCCTCCTGGAAGCCTCAGATACTCAAATCATCAGGCTTTTTCACTCGACTTTCTACCCTTGAACTTGGCCTCCTGTTTCCATCCAATTGTCCAGAATTTATAGGCTTTGGGTAGCTCAACCAAATCAGTCCCCTGACTGTTCTGAAACCAGCCAAACTCCAGGAATCCCACCTACATATTTAAGGTTTCCTACAACAAAGGGAGAAAAGAGGGCAGAGGGGAGCCGACAGGTTAGCAGGGTTTCCCTTTATGATTCCTCAGGGGAAGAAAAATAACACTCTAATGATTTAAACAGCCTGATGTGTATTGTCAAGGCCCATAAGTCAGCACCAAAGGGTTATATACAATATACCCCATAGCAGCTAAAAAATGCATTTGCCATAAAACAATACTGCGTTATTCACCTAATGTGCTCCACAAATCCAGCCCAGGCCCTTTAGTAGGTGGCCAATTTAAATAAGGTAAAGCTCTGGAGATTGATTATTACTATACACTGTACCTTGCAGAACAACTCTATACTAATGATCTACCTGCAAAAAATCTTTGCAGAAACCTGATTTCCACAATATCAAGGTATTTTAGTATGTAGTTAATTTTCACTATAAGTAAATGCTTCTAATTTAAGCAGTCTCCACAGTGTTAAACCTGCAATGAATTTGAATCAAATACTTAGAGAAAACTGGCAATCAAAATAACATTAATATTGCTTTTATTAGAATTTAAAAGCTGTACAATATAGGTATATTGTATTAAGCCTTCTTAATGTCACCAGAAAAATCATTAATCTGTTAGCAGAGATAACTTCAGTGTACCTCCATCCGTCTGAAACTAACAGTTCTGTTCTTTCTGATGCACAAGACACCTTAAGGAGACAGGAAACTGGTTCTCACCCGTTTCAAGGACACCTGACATAAATACATTCCCAAACTTGGAAATGCAGGGAACAAAGTGAGTGTTACCCAACAAGGTTCATCCATGCCAGCCCACCTTGTATCGGCAAGCTGTGTCTCTCCCTCATTGCTGCTGTCTGCAGGAGGAACCTACCGTATCAATGTGGCACCTTCCTGCTGGCCAGTGTGCCTGCCACCACCCAGCACCTGCTCAGGTGCAATCCTCCATCAGTCAGGTGTCTTTCCCTGCCAAAGACCTAGGAAGCCGCTCAGCATTTGCTCACTGAATTTGTCTCTGATTGGAATAGAATCATAGAATTGTCAAGGTTGGAAAAGACCCTTAAGATCATCAAGTCCAACAGTTAACCCATCCCTGCCAAGTCCATCTATACCATGTTCTCAATGAGACTATTCTTCATCTTCAAGTGAAGCACCATGTCATTAGAGGATGTGGGCCAAAGAAGGGTTTGGCCCTAAGCATTTCAGGCTCTCTGAAATCAAATCTGAGCTAGCAGGCGATGCAAATCAATAATAATGTTTTCCATGTAACCAACTGTTATTACTGTCACTTAGCCAAGTGAGGTCCAAGCAACCACTTAGCCAAGCGACCCCAAGTTGAGGGTCACTATGTTTTAATACAGGCTCTCCTAACTTGCAGTGTTAAGACCTTGTGAGTCACTCAAGGTATTGATTCCAAATTGGGAGGGGCAGGGAGGGGTGGGGTG
>JMFS01122609.1:0-14285 GCA_000699545.1 Podiceps cristatus
CTCAGGGTACTGGGTATCCAGAGAACAACCGATATTGTTTCTGTACAATATTTGGTTTAGAACCTATTGGCTCTCTATGTATAACAAACCTCCTACTCCATTCCAGAAGGTGGGGACCGGGGGACAGTGGTATCTATCAGTTTGTAAACTTCCTCAGTTTGTAAACTTCCTTGGCTCAGCTTCTCCCTCAAAGGAACTTTTAGGCTGTTCCCCAAATCACCGACGCTTTCCAGCATCGAGGCTAAAGAGGGAGCAATCACTTGGTTTGTGCATATTTGTATTGAATGAGAAAGGTTGGAATTTGATCAGTTTAAAGGATATTTAGACATTAGGAAGAAATTCTTCACAATGAGGGTGGTGAGACGCTGGAACAGGCTGCTCAGAGAAGTTGTAGATGCCCCCTCCCTGGACGTGTTCAAGGCCAGGTTGGATGGGGCCTTGAGCAGCCTGGTCTAGTGGAAGGTGTCCCTGCCCATGGCAGGGTGGTTGGCACAGTTGATCTTTAAGGTCCCTTCCAACCCAAACCATCCTATGATTGCAAAGTACATTGAACTTTATTTCTGTTGAGCACAATCAATTATAATCCAATATAAACCAGTATTAATCGTTAACCACAAAGCCAAGGGCAGGACCTCCACAGCCAATCATACAAAAAACAAAACCGAAGTACTCCCATGGCCTCATGCCATATAATGTTCTAGAAAGCACTATTGGAACTTTCATAGAGGATTACATTTCTAGAGTGATTTTTTTTTTTTTTTTTTTTTTTAATATCTAGTGGGTTAAGTGTTAAGTTAGGCAAATGCTGGCTTCCAGGAAAAAGAACGGAGACAAATCTGTCTGAAGCAAGGAAAGGACAGATCAGTGCCTATCAGAAATAAGTGTGCATCCCTGGAAAGAAAAAATGTGCTGAATGGTTGGTTCTATCCCACTTGAACATAAAGATGGAAAGACAATTTGCCAATATGCATTTTCTAAGCAGACTGAAGTATTGGGGCTGGAGCGCACCATGAGAGAGGGCACTGTCCTGCGGAGTTGGACGCTGCAGCAGCATTAGTAGATGTGGATGACACTTGCCTCATAACTGTGGTGTTAAGGAGGGCTGTAGGTAGGGTAGGCCTGCTCATGACAGCAGTTAGCATCTGCTATAAATGTTGTGAAGAGTGTTGCCATAGTGAGAGTGCAATGCGATGCTTTGGATGATGGAGGTGGCAGTCACCCTGAGTAGCAGGCTGGTACCGCCATACAGGGAGACAGGTTAGATCCTGCCTGTCACGAACTTTTAGGAGAGCCCAGGTGTGTTATGTGAACACAACAGTTTGAGATTTGCTTCTTGAAGTGAGATAAAGACTAGTAAGTGTGTGTCACTTCCTGCCACCCCATCAGTGAGAGCCTTGGAGGGCACATTGTGAGCCAGGTATACTTGAGGCACCAGCCACGAGGTATGCCAGAGCATCCCTGGGACCAGATAGGGAGGGCACTGGCCTTGTTTGCTTTCTTGGAAATACAGATATAAGAGAATCTGGTTTTGCATGAATAGGATGTACTTTGTGTTCACTTGCCATTGGTAAGCATAAACAAAACAGAGGGGAGGCAGATCTCAAAAAAAAAAAAAAAAAAATTGGAAATCCTGATACCCCAAGAAGATTGCATTGGAGGTATGGAGAGGTGCAAAATAATTAAAAGAATACTTCATAAATCATCCCATTTGAATTGACTTCAATCTTGGGAAAACAAGATAAAGAATAAAAAGAGCAAACAGTTATACCTTTGTAACTCCTTTTGCTTTCAATGGGACAATTGCCACAATCCTAATCTTCTCCAGTAAAGAATGAAGGAGAGATATGAGCTGCAAACGTGTTATTCCCCATTTCAGTTCTCCTCATAGAGATTATCTTTTAGCTTACAGGATTTAGCTATCATTAAAAGAAAGAGAGATTAAAGAATAGAAGCTTTACTCTGTGTGTGTGTGTGTGTGTGTGCGTGCGCGCGCACGCACACGTGGACATGTATGTGTGAACCTGTGCTTGAATAAAAGAAAGAAAGGTTGAGATTGGAGAGTGCACAAGAGGGTCTCCAAAATGCAAAAGTGGGAGTGTAAGTGTGTGTGAATGTGCAAGTCAATGAGAGAGAGTCAGGAAGCTAGGAAAGGAGAAAAAGATCAGAAGAAATACATAACTATTCACATCTAGGAAGTTTAATGCTGCTACTCTTGCAAGATTGGTTCAAGGTTTGAAAGACTCACTGAGCTGGGCTGTTTGCTGCCTTTTTCTGCCATCTGACTAGGAATCATGGAATTGAAAATCTGAAAAAGCAATATCCAAGAAACCATTTGATTTATAAAAAAGTGATGTTGGGGAATTTTGTGGTGATTGTTTGGTTCACTTTGGATAGAAAATGTTGTCCACTCCAATGAAAATGTAAATTTTGGTATTTTTGCCTTGTCTCTGTTTTGGGTTATGTCAACTTGAATTGACACATTTGGTTTGTCATACTGAGCTGAAATATTCTGTGTCAACTCAGTATTAATCTGCAGCCCTCTGGACATCCACCTTCAAGGAAGTTGAAGGTCACTGCCTCTTATCCTTGATTTCTGCTATAGGTCAGAGTCTTGGCCTGAATCAATTTCACAGTACACTACAGTACACTGACCTGTTTTATTTGAACCCTGGAGCAATAAGGTTATAGCATATCCTGGAATTGTTTTCCATCTGGAAAGTCAAATCCACAGGAGAGATTAGGAGCCTGAAGCATTCAGATGGGAACCCCTGTGAGGCTCTCCAGCTGTCAAAGAAGCTGATCAATGCTGGACCATGCTGAAGCATGTTTTGACATTTCCAAAGCATATTTTAAATTTATGTTCTTTAATACACGCACACACACACACATGCACACACATATCTATTAGTTACTCTTGGCTCAGTTGAGGCTGAAAACAAATGTGTAACTACTTAATTGTATCTTCTACTCAGTTTTAGTTGGGTTGGATAACATGAAATGTGCTATCATCATATTGATCACTCTGCTTGTGTATAGTTTCTGATGATTTCCAGGAAGACCTGGATAGGCTGGAAGAATGGGCTAACAGAACTTTACGAAGTTCAACAAAGACAAATGTAAGGTCTTAAACCTGGGAAAACTTAATCCAGGAGTGAAGCCAGATTGGGATCTGCCTGGCTGGGGATCAGCTCTGTTGAATGGGACCTGCAGGTCCTGGTGGACAACGAGCTCAGTATGAATGAATGCTGCTGCGGCCAAGAAAGCCAACAGGATGCTGGGTTGCATCAACAAGGGCATAACCAGCAGAGATAAAGAAGTCATTATGCCTTCCTACTCAGCACTTGTCAGGCCACACCTGGAATACTGTGTTCCATTTTGGTCCCCACTATACAAAAAAGGTGAACAGGCTGGAGAGGGTCCAGAGAAAGGTCACAAAGATGATCAAAGTACTGGGAAACCTGCCATATGAGGAAAGGCTGAGAGAAACGGGTTTGTTCAGCCTTGAGAAAAGAAGGCTTAGGGCAGACTTTATCACCTGTTCTAGTATTTAAAGAGTGGCTACAAAGAAGAAGGAGACTCCCTTTATACAAGGAGTCACATGGAGAAGATGAGGGTTAAGGAGTACAAGTTACTCCTGGAGAGATTCTGATTGGACACAAGAGGACATTTTTTCAGAATGAGAGCAATCAGCCATTGGAATAACCTCCCCAGGGAAGTGATGGATTCCCCAACATTGGACACTTTTAAGATTCATCTGGATGAGGTGCTGGGTCATCCTGTTTAGATAGAGCTTTTGCCAAGAAAGGTTGGATCAGATGATCCTTGAGGTTCCTTCCAACCTGGTATTCTATGATTCTATGACGACTCTATGATAGTTTTTTGGGGGTAGACAGCAATGAGAAAAGATCATGATGGATCAGAACCCTTTCTCCCTTTCCTCCCTCTCTGCCTCAGTCAGCCATCAACCATATATAAACTGATTATTTAAGACTCACAGAGAGATATCTATGTGATAGGCATTTGTGCATCTCAAGAAATAAGGACTGACTGTTTCATCCTGTGTCTACATGGGCAATATGTTTACTGAAGAGGCATCCAGAGAATTGCAGATAACAGTTTGAACAAAACACCATGAGGATCTACAAAGTTTTAGATTCACAAATCTTTACCTACATCAGTGCATAATTGTGATGTTTGTGTGCATCTACCAGGTGCTATTGCATTTGGTTATCATTATAAATTGACTTCAAAAGGTCAAATGAAAAGTGGTTGTTTACCTCCTTTCAGGAGAGAGTGAAAGTTGTGTTTTGTTTTGTTTTAAATTTGGAAATAAAATGTGTGCATTGCATCAAATACTTCGCTTGATATTTCACCTCTGGTTACTGTTCAATTAATAATGCAAAACAGCAGGTAATAAGATGTGGAGTTTGCAATATTTTGAAATAGAAAGTCCAAAATTAATATTCTAATATTTATAATTTATCTTACAGTATTTGCAATTTAATGTCAACAGTATGATATTTCTTTGTCAGACTGACAATGATCAATGCATCTGGCTTGCTTAATACATTCAGAGTGTGTGCTGTATTGACTGGGATGAGAGAAAGTGTACGGATTGGAGTATTATAATTCTGTTTGATGTACTGTTCATTTTTTTGCTATCAATCAAACATTCTACTTTGTCTAGTCTTGACATCACCGAAATAACAGTAAATCTGGATGTTGTCATGTGTTATTGAAAAAGGCAGAAAGTATGCTTTATGTTAGAGGTTTTTTTGGTATCATTACAAAGAGAATTATTGAGAGAATATATATTTGCCAATGCGAGTGTGTGTATGTGTTGCTGAGAGAGAAGGTTAAGTGCAACCATGTTGTTTGCTATTGATTCCTGTTACATCTTTAATAGTTCATTTTTGTTTCCAGACAGGGCCTCCCTGAGGGAAGAGTTAAATTGGCCAATAGTGGACTATGCCAAGTGATTCTTGAAGTTTAACTAATTGGCCAATTAGGAAATACTGTGTTTCGGTGATGGGTTAATGAAAGTGGACACGTGAAGGTAAGTGAGGGAGGCAATGACTGTTACTTAATGGCTTCCATTGCTAACTATGCCACAAAACTTGAAGCCTCCTACATATGGAGTGGGATTTATCTGGTAAAATGTAGGTGTCAAAAATATCAGCATGGATCTCTGAACAGGTCCTCACTCTAACCACCCTTTACAATCAACGAACAATCTGTTTGCAGTAAAAAAAAAAAAAAAAAAAAAAAAAAAAAGGATGACTCAATTCATCTAATTTTATAGTAGATGTTAGCATGTGGTCAGATCAATTGATTCCTAAATCCCATTGACAATGTTGACTGGATCTTCATCAGCTGCAATGGGAGCCTCAACACCTAGCTCTGACATAGCCAGCTCTGCATAGTCAGCTAAGAGGAGTCCGATGCCTTAGTTTGCCAGGAGATCCAGGAGAAGCCAGGGGACCTGGTAAGTGTGTGGAGGCCAGGCCAGGCCAAGGTATAGCGTGATTTCACTCCATTATCTTATTTGCCCACAGCAACAAGCATGTGGCATAAGCCAAAATCAGTTACCATTAAATTTATTTTATATCATGGCATAAGGGTGATGAAACATAGCCAATGATCACCTTTTCATTGGACCTTGTCTTGCACTGTGCATGATCTTTCACTGAGTGGAAAATCAGGGCCAATGCCCCTTATAAAAGATAAAACATCCGCACAGGTGGTATCTCTGCTTGGAACAACTGAAATAAAAGAAGCAGTAAAACTGTCACACATCGCATTCTCCTCATTATGCTACGGAAACAGCCCACATTCCTCTATAGAAGATATATTTGGAAAGCTGTTGAGTCAGGCTTACAATTTAATTAAGGCAGAGACTAAATGAACGGAGAACTATAATAAAATACTAGCTACAAGGTATGTACTCCTACTTCTTAATCATACTGCCAGATTTGAATCACCACAATTCTGCAGTGTTTAGAACTATAGCAATGCTTATGATGGAAGATGGAGGAAGACCCTATTGCATCCCTAATTAATTAATATCTAGATAGATCAACTGTATATCTTCATGAGGCTTCCCAACAAATAGACTGTAATATTCCAGTTTGCTTAGAAACTACTCATAAACATGCCTACTCAGCATTAATTAAAGATTAATTAAAGATTTACAGAAGATTCTAGACTTCTCTGATGATTTTGCCGGGCTGGTAAAGCTTCATAGCAATGAAAAGCGGCTAATGAAAGAAAAGCTTGAAAATGTCAAGGCCCTTGAAGCTATATTGTATTTCTAGTTATTGGCGTTTTCCACTCGATCTTCTTGCTTGCAAGTACCACTTTATTTGCAAAGTCCCTTCCAGAGGGTGAGCAGAAAGCAGAGGTTTGCACCCTGCAGTGCACTGATCAACAAATAAAGCTCACCAGTGTTTTAGGACTCCTGCACACATTCATCTGATATTTTTTATAGTCCCGGTTCATAGAATCATAGAATCATAGAATCATAACTTCCCCAGGGTACTCTTGATCCCATCATCCAGTTCTGGCAGTTATGTTCTCTCCTGATATCTTTAATTGTTCTTGAAAACAAAACAAAACTTTTTGTCTTCCTCATTGTGAAGAAAAATTTGGAAATTAAATTCTGAATGCAAAAAAGTAGACCTGCACAGACTATTTTAAAAAAGAAAGAAAAAGAAGAAAATTGCAAAACATTCTTTTATAGATTTTTTCACAGAACAGTGGATGCACCTCTGGAAAAAATGTAGATTATTTTATTTCCCAAACACACAGTTGCAAGCAGCAAGTGCATCGCCAGTTTTCAGGGGAATAAAATCAGAAAGGAAAAAGCAGCAATGTCAATATATCTCAGAGCTACTAGATGGATGAAAGACAATACTATCGATTTCAAAAGGATCTAGAGGATATAAGAATGTAGGACACCTGGTAAAATTTGATCCCAATTTGACCTGAATTCCTTGTCCTCATCTCCCATTAGACATGTATTATTGCCTGGTGTGAAAAGAGTGGTTTCCTCACCTGTAGCCAAAGAACAAGTCTCTGCAACATACTGTGCTACCACTTTCACATCACAGATTTACAGAATCATAGAATCACAGAATAGTTGAGGTTAAAAGGGACCTCCAGAGGTTCTCCGGTCCAACCGCCCTGATCAAGCAGGGCCACCTAGAGCTGTTTGCCCAGGACCATGTCCAGATGGCTTTTAAATATGTCCAAGGATCGACACTCCACAACATCACTGGGCAACCTCTGCCAGTGCTCAGTCAGCCTGATCGTAAAAAAGTGTCGTCAGAGGGAACCTCCTGTGTTTCAGTGTGTGCCCATTGGCTCTGCTCCTGTCACTGGGTGCCACTGAAAAGAGCCTGGCTTTGTCTTCTCTACGTACTTCCTCCAGGTATTTATATGCATTCATTATATATATTATATACATTTGTATTCATGTTATCATATTATATATATCATATTATATGCATTATATAGATTTATTGTATACTTATATCCCCTCAGCCTTTTCTAGTCAGAAGAGTCAGAACTCTCCCAGGCTTCCCTTATAAGAGAGAGGCTCCAGTCCCTTCATCATTCAAGTGGCCCTTTGCTGGACTCTCTCCACTACGTCCACATCCCTCTTGCACCGAGAAGCCCAGAGCTCCACACAGCACTCCAGGTGTGCTCTCACCAGCGCCGAGCAGAGGGGCAGGATCACCTCCCTTGATCTGCTGGCAATACTTGGCCTGATGCAGCTTAGGATACTATTAATGCTGCAAGGACACGTAGCTGGATCTTGTTCAACTTGGTGTCCACCAGGATCCCCAGGTCTGCAAAGCTGCTTTATGGCTGGGCAATCCCCAGCATATATTGGTGCATGGGGTTGTTCATCCTCAAGTGCAGGACTTCCTCTTGTTGAACTTCATGAGGCTTCTGTCAGGCCATTCCTCCAGCTTGTATATATGCATATCCGTATCTATGTATATCCGTATCTTTTCCAGACAACATCCTTAGGAGTATACGACAAGCTGCAAGGTGCAATCAAAGCATCTCCTTTTCACTTATATTTCAGAAACTCAGTTCAGATGTTTTGTAACATGGGGATGACGGGTCATATTTACAGATGAACTCTGCATGGCAGTAGGTGAATTATGAATGGGCAGCCGTTAGGACAACTTGGCCATTGGCATTCCTTTTAGTATGGTGGTGTTGGTTCTCTTATTTAATCTCATGGAAGAACACAAGTATTTAGTATGAAAATCATAAACTGACAAGTTAAGGGGTTTGCAAATCCACTGAGGTTTCTGGTCATCGGTCACTGATTCAAAACTTGCTTTCTAAGTGTATAGAAAGTGGAAAAAGGGACTGTATTTGTGAACAGGCACTTTTCTGCAAATAAAACCTGTGCTAGTAAAAATAGTTGAAAATCCATACTGAAAATGGTAAATATCTGCAAATATAGCTCTGCCTACAGGAAAAACTTTTGTTGAGTTGATTGAGACCACAAATCATAGAATGATTTAGTTGGAAAGAGACCTCAGGAGATATCTGGTTCAACCTCCTGTTGAAAGCAGGGCCAGCCTCAAAGTTAGACTGGGCCAAGGTTACATTAGGCCTCAAAGCTGCAAAGGATGAGGCTCATGGCCTTGTCCAGGTGAGTTTTGAATCTCTCCAAGTATGGAGTTGCACAGTGTCTCTGGGTTGCGGTTCCAGTGTTGAGCACCATCATTGTGGAGATTTCTTCCTTATATTAAAGCAATTTTTTTTCCCTTACTACACCTCTTGTCCATTGCTTCTTTTTTTTGCATTCCACAAAAATTAAAACAATGTCAGTTTATACACTTAAGTTAACCATCAACTGACATTGTATCTATCACCTATCTGAAGAAATCAGGTGACAAATCATGCTTTTTACCACTCAAATTATAATCTTGAACAGAAGTGGCATATAAAGACATATTCAGATCTTTTACATGTTTCACACATTTCTCTTTTAGGTGTATCTTACATAGCCACTTTCCAACTGAAGTTAAAACAATTTCTACAACGCAAGTGAATGATTTGCCTTGAAGAATTCAAGTACCATAATTAAAAGCAGTAGTTAATTTTAATGAATGTATCCAACGTGTCAAAAAAAAAAAATGGAGTCTAATTTCATTTCTTCATGGACCTGACTGATCCCATGTCTCTGCACAGCAATTTTACTGAAATGAATTTAGGCATAATGGCAGATTATCATTTATTGGTCTCTCATGCATTTAAGTCTCTCATTTTTGTAAACATATTCCCTGGATCATAAATATATTACTTTGTTAGAACATTTTAAAAACTCACTTGGCCTTCAAGTATTTTCTTTTGTTTACCAAAATTGATATGCCGCTTTCTTCTCTTCCAGTGATGTTTTGTATTCAAATCCCTACTTGTTCAGCTATAGACATGTGGTTTAAATGATGCAGGACCAACTATGTTAGACAGGTGGCCATTTAAAAGGCATTTTGAAAAGCTCCTTGTGAACAAATGGACAATGGCGTATATAAGTCATTTTCCTCTCTGAAAAATATTTAACATTAAGAAATAAATC
The DNA here is from genome assembly GCA_000699545.1 of Podiceps cristatus. NCBI lineage: Eukaryota > Metazoa > Chordata > Aves > Podicipediformes > Podicipedidae > Podiceps > Podiceps cristatus. The sequence goes on from JMFS01122609.1 coordinate 9,602, forward strand.
TTAGCTGTTTTGAAAGACTGAGAGGAAAAAAAATATGGAGTGAAAGAAATATTAGAAGCTACAGCAGGACTTAAAACACGAGGCAAAAAACAATTAAGTCAGAAAGTAAAGTAAACAAGAAGACAAAAGAAAATTAACTACAATTGCTGAAAAGGAAAAGTAGAAGAGATCTGGCATGGCGCAATACAGCACAGTGATCCCTATTTGTAGCTGCTGGTAGCTGGAAGCACTTTGGCAAATTATGCGACCTGTCTGTGTATTGTTTTCTTTCATGTTTTCGTCTTGCATTTTCCATAAACTGGTCACGTACTTTTGCTACTTTCAGCTGATGTGTTTATCTTTCTTCCTTTGTTCTTTCGAAGATGTAACAACGGATTCATAAAGGGATGTTGATTGAAGGTCTGTGACAGGAATGCTCATGGCTGTGAACTGGGGAATAATCAAGCAACTAACCAAGAACATAAGATCCCCTACCAGAATTTCTGTGCAGCACAAGCCATCTGATGCACCTTTCTTAAATACAAATTTCCTATTTGTGTAGGTATACACACAACCCTATCCCACAGAACTCAGCCATATTTGTATGAGTGAAAAAGACAGATCACCAATATCAACTTTTTTTTTTTCCTCATTTATAACCCTATTTTCATTTAACAAAGCTGTAAATTTTCATGTGTAAGGCAACTTTCATAGTTCTGTAACTGTCTGTAACCTTTATAAAAGGCCCTATTTTAGGATCTCTTTTGTCTAAGGCAGACAATGTAAAAGAAAAAAGGAGGAGGTGAGGCTGGGAGAACTAGGTCTTCAAAGATGGACTTTTCATTGATCTTCTGGAAAAGTTATGAGCAACTATTTTCATGAACTTGAGATTTTTGATTGATACAATTTCATAGGGTACCATGTTGCTTCTCATTTCTAATCACCAAACCAAATGGATTAATTTGCTGTTTTTTTTTTTTTTTTCTCATTAGGCATTTTTACTAGGCAAAAAACTTCCTCAAAGAAGAACTGCTGTGTTCTAACATCTTTTGCCACACTTATTTCCAAGGACAAATGGCCACTTAGCCATCCACTTGCTGTGAAAAACAGTTAATGGAGAGGCACCAAACTAATTTTCTTTCACAGAGAGCATTTCCTGGAGCCAATTTATTTTATTTTGCTGCCCTTACTAATAATGAATCATTTCTTAAACAATTTCTCTTTTTATTAACAGGTTCACTTGAGTAACAAATGTTACATTGTAATGTTACATCACAGAAATAGATGTCATATCATGTAATAAAATAAAGATGCCAAACAACAGACAAGCCCAAAATGCACACAAGCTTAGGAAAGCTCGACACAATACAGCTGACAGTAGGTAATTGAAAAGGAACATGTGTGTCTAATGTTAATTACTCAAAATAACTTTGAGTACTGACATCTTATTTTCACCATTACTTACGGAAAATTAGCAATGCAATATTACTGCCTGTTCTTTCAGGTTAGAAGTCTCTTCTTGCATTAAAAATCTTCCTTACTAAGACTAAAGTGTTAGGATTACCAGTTGTCCGGCCAGTGAAGCCAATGTAGTATGGCAGTGTCACAGTATGTTCTAACAGACTGTTATTTCACATATATAGACCAATCCAGCCATCGTGACACTTAAACAGCCCCCCTGCCCATGAACCTCAGTATGATGCAGACACCTTGTAGACAAAGGAAAATTCTGTTTCAGGACTTTGAACTCAAGATCGAAAAAGAAGGAAAGCACTGATGTTTGTCCTAGAACTTCTGCACCAAGGGAAAATGCATGGAGCCTCGGAGAGCTACAAATAATCACCCTAACTCAACTATGAGGAACTCCAGTGGGTGAGTTTTGGTTCACAGGCTAAGACAACGACTTGGGAACTGGTGCCGTTTGCTGGTTTAACACTGTGTTCAATTCCCATTTAATATGCAAGTTTATTATTTAAATATTTATCAGTAATAATAAAAGATTTATAACAAGCATAAAACCTGTGCTTCTCTTCAGCACTTTGATGCCCACACTAGTTAATAAACTCAGCAGTGGCTGCTGAAGTAGGTGTTATTTTTTACATTTTATAGAGGGGAATCAAGCCCAACATGTTGGGTCATGGTCTTCATCCTGATTTTTGTGTTGCTTTGGCAACACAAAGAGACTCCATTCACTTTAACCACCTGACTCAGCCAGGCTTGTCACTCATGGATAGGATGCAACACACCAGTGAAATTTGTTCACCGGAGTGCAGTGGCTGAATCAGTCCCAAAGCTGGAAATTTGACTTAACTGTTTCGAGCACAAGATTTCATGGTTAGGCCTCAAAACACACATCTGCTTGGCTGCTTTTACCTCCTGTTGACTTTAACCTAACATGACAGTAGTAAGCTTTTGTAAAGTTTGTAAAGGTTTTTGATTGTTTTCAGTCTAGTTTTCTCTTCTACTGAAAGTGCACTAAAATCCCAACACGAATATCTGATGCTGCAGCAGGCCACTGAGCAGTGCTAGGAGCAAAGGACAGACTGTTCTGAAAGAGTAAGTTCATGCAAATGAAACTCTGTGCTGTCTTGCCATTAAAATAAAAACAAACTGCTAACATTTTTCCCACTAACAGGTCTGAGGTTGTTTGTGAAAGCTTAGTGTCATCTTCCAAGAATCATCTCTATTAATGAATTTCTATGAGATGTTAAATCTTTTGTTCTACACCATATTATTGGCACATCTGTAGGCACATTTTTAGCCCTAAAAGCATTGGAGAAACTTGTATTCTAAAGCTTGACAGTAGTGAACATTTCATAAAACAAATAACTTCACTTGATTGGTTCAATTAATAAACACTTTTTGTTGTTTGCCATCTTTCTAGTGCCACTTTTTTAAGTTCTGAAAGAATCGTTGTATGACAGCAGTGCCTACTAAGTCCCATATGCTCAAATCTGTGGCAAAGCTGCTGCTCCACGGAACCAAATGCCAGTAAAAACTTCTATTCCAAGCCAATGACAAATGGTAAACCATGCCGACCAGAATTTGCTTGCCTGTGTTCCCCATTGCTCCAGGCCTGCTCATCTACTCTTCTGTTTATGTCACATCCTACATTACTTAGGAATGACATATTTGTGATTTGTGTCTGGACAATGTCTTGCCCAAGGGACTCCAGAGCTAAAAACAAGTCTCCTAGACTCTATGATAGTACAATTAGTAATATTAAGGGCAGAGCCAAGAACAGAAGTATGTATCCAGGCTCCTTTGGGATCCTATCAGGTGGACTTCACTTCTGGTGAGACCCCACCTAGGATACCGCATCCAGCTCTGGAGCCCTCAGCACAAGAAGGACATGGATCTGTTTTTCAGAGGGTCCAGAGGAGACCACAAAAATGATCAAAGGCCTGGAACACCTTCCCTATGAAGAGAGGCTGAGAGAGTTGGGTTTTTACAGCTTGGAGAAGAAAAGACTCTGAGGAGACCTTATCGCAGCCTTTCAATACCTTAAGAGGGCTTATAAAAAAGTGGGGGAAAAACTTTTTAACAGGGCCTGTAGCAATATGAAAAGGAGTAATGGTTGTAAACTAAAAGAGGAGAAATTCAGACTAGATATTAGGAAAAAATTTTTTAGACTGAGGGTGGTAAAGCACTGGCACAGGTTGCCCAGAGAGGTGGTGGAGGCCCCATCCCTGGAAACATTCAAGGTCAGGTTGGACAGGGCTCTGAGTGACCTGGTGCAGCTGAAGGTGACCCTGCTACTGCCGGGGGGTTGAACATGATGACCTTCATGGTCCCTTCCAACCCAAACCATTCTATGATTCTGTGATTCTTGCACTTAGGTTGTGTATCAAGGGTCCCATTTGACATGGAGGCACAGTTGGGGAACAGCCACAGTTGAAGTCATGCCTGACACGGGCTATTCCAATGGAGGATTTTTTACCTTCTTTATGTGGGGTATGGACATTATCGAAGGAGCAGGTCTTTTATAATGACTCCCCTTCTGAAGCCACTGTGACCACCTTTGCATGCTACCACTTTGGGTAGCTTTTAGCATCTGAATGGCTTGATTTCCCCAAACTCCCACCCACCTTGTAGTCTGAATATAAAGCTTAGCCTGCCACAAAAATTAGAAGTTTGAGGCAATATTTTCAACTTTTGAACTATTTCAAACATGTTAACATAAATTTGAAGCAAAATGGAGTGAGAAGCTATTTCCCTGCAGATTGGCCAGGTTTTGCTATCCTACTATCATTCTTTATTGAAAGAACCACAAAAGATGCAATTGACTGTGTCTTTCTGAAGGGTACTTTATTGTGGAAAAGAAACAGTGAAATGATTGCAATTAGTAAATCAAATCAGCATGCCGGAGTGAGGAGTCATATGAACGAACACACAGAGAGCAAGCCATTTATTCATATACTTTTATGTCACTTTTAGAAAAAATGTAGAGGAAATGGAGCTTCCTAATAAAATCAGGTTGGATATTTATGATTTTTTTTTTTTTATTATTAATCTTACTGGATGGGGAATCATTTGATATAAGTGCTATTACTGTTAATGAAAGAGGACAGTTAATTTCATGCATATTTTATCAGGAATTCCCTCCATCCATGAAATAATTTCACATAACAGTAGGTGGAATACAAACAGGCTAAATTGACAGTATGGCATGTCGTGGTTTAGCCCCAGCTGGCAACCAAGCACC
>KL285730.1:0-12032 GCA_000699545.1 Podiceps cristatus
TTTGTATATATATATTTTATCATATAAATGAGCCAAAGACAAAACACTGAGAGGGTATTTTTTGTTTACTTGGGATTTGGAGTTTTTGTTTTGGTTTTTACTAAATTAATGAATCTAAAAAAGGCTCTATTTTTCAAATAGAGTTGGATTTTTAAGTGAAGCATTACAAAATCAACACTGTCAAGCACAAAAATGAGTATGTTTATCAGTATAGATGTTAATTTATCTGTGCACTAAACTCACTTTGCAGTTGAACTTACCTGCAGGCATGTTTTGCTGACACAAGTTTTATTCAGTTGATACTTAGTTCCAAAAGCATCACTCTTTTTCCCATTAAAGATCAAAATCCTATTGTCAGCCTTTTGACAGTATGTAGCTCCTCTTTAGATAGTTTTTACCCTTGACACAGCAACTACCTCAGCTAAGTGAGTGTTGCAGGAATCATCTTAAATTTTAAAATATATTTTTAGGTAGAAAAGATAGTAGAATCACCAAGTAGAAAACCAAATGGTTTTGGGATGATGTTTTACTATGTTTTATCCATTCTTCTTACTCAATATATATCTCAGATCAAAGACATACCCTGTATAGAATTATACCAATTAATAGCTAACCGGAGAAAGAAGTCAGGGGGAAAAAAGTAAGAGGGAGTAGAGAAGGATTAGCAGAAAAGTAAAAGAGTGTTTATTTGAATGCCTGAATCTTCCAGCCCACACAGTCTTAAACTGGCTGACTAACTGCATCACTGCCTTCACTTGTTAACTTGACTTTTTTCCATGCGGATTAGTCTTGTATGTTCCAAGAACTCTCTCTTTTTGAGCTGGAATTTTGTGGCTTGTAAAGCAAACAAAGGTCTGGTCATTCAGGAAACTTCATGATGCAACCAACGCGCAACACAATAACCACTTTGAACTAGATGGAGATCCATAGTATGGAAGGGCAAAGAGAACAAAACCTGCCATGACCTCAACAAAGCTACAATCATCTGATTTGTGTCAATACAAGGGCATAAAGCAACAAGCACAGGGCCAAGTTCAAGCTCTACAGTTAGACAGGCAATCCCTACCTATAGATGAAGGGCTCAGCTATAACTCCCTGATGCAGGAGTGACAGACACACCCACATCAATGACTGGAGAGAGATTTACTTAAGTGAGGCATGTAGGGCCAGTACAGCAGGATAGGTGCAACAGCACAGTATGCATCCCGACAGACAAAACTCCATAGCTATTTGAAGAAGTTCCTATTAAACTCTTGCTTCATCCTCAGTACCACCCTGAAGGAAGGAATGTGTTTATGGCACAAGTTAACAGGCCTGCCCACACCCTTGTCATGGGGGAAGGCACAGCCCAAGGAGCATGAAAAGAGGTCAAGCCGCAAGATAAAGCCCGCAACAGAAACAAATGGCAAAAATACATGCCAGTATCAACTTCAAAGAAGATAAAACAACATAAGGCACAAACAACATCAGGCCTGAAGATATCATCTGATGCAGCAAATGCCCATAACTTGCCTGTTGGCTTTATGGTAACAGCAGAACTATGTTACATGCTTCCTAATACGCAGAGGAACACAGGACTGCACGGTTCTCACGATCGATAACTCCAGACCAACAGGACTCTGGTGAAGACTGGTGTATAGCTGGAGAGACAGGGGTGCTACTCCAAAAGCACAGAAAGCAAGACCGTTCAGGTCAGTTCGTAACAAGCAAACAGCTGGGGAAGCAGTGCTCACTCTTCCTGTATGCTCCAATCTCCACCTGCTTTTATAGCATGGTCTTTCCTGATCTCCATCATATACTTCCCCATCACTTCCCTTTTACCACACTTAACTTCTCACTCTCCCTCAGATTATTTCCTCACATGAGCTTGCTTTGACCACTCCCATTATAAAAACATTCCATCCTAAGCCAACTTGTTTCATCGGTATCACTCCAGCTTCTTTTAATTCTGAAGCTCTTTGAAGGTAACCTTTATAGTTTCTACCTGGGGCTTCTCTCCTTGTGTTGTTCCTTTCCTTTGCAAAAGAAGCTGTTTTTACCAGAATATTTAATAATACTTCTATAGCCAAGAGGTACATCAGTAACCCATGATTTATAGGAAAAGAGAGGGGGAATCTGTGTACAACTTGTACATTCTAGTTGATGCTATACAGTTGTTACGAAACTCTTGAATCATGGAAGGCCTTATTATATGGGGAATCCACCATTTGTTTACAAAGGCTGCATCACATCCCTCCCAGACAAAGCACAGTAATAGGTTGTTATAACTTTAATGATAACCTATTCAAAGAGCTCTGGCACAATTAGTTGGATGAAGTCTAAAGAAACCACCTGAATAACTACCCTGCATGAAATGCAGAGCAGAACAAAGGAAACCAGGCCTTCAAGGAAGGAAATCAGAATCAGAGGCTGAATAGAATGACATTAGAAATGAACAGGAAGCTTGGGCAGGAGTGATCGGTTTCGTGTTGCTGCAAGAACTTAGCCCTAAACGAATATAAACTAAGCAAAATATGAGTGACAGGGCATCCAAAGGCTTGAGGGCAAAAGATAGACTTGTTCTCTCTGGATTTCAATTATTTCCTGTGGTTCTTTTCTGACCTCCTTAATTACTCCTTCGGTGTCTCCCTCAAAGATGACATCCTACAAGAAAGCCTAGCTGAACATCTGCTTTTGGGCTACTTGCTGAACTGATAGCTGAAGTCACAAACACTTGGTCTTTGGCTAAACAAATCCATGAGGAATCTAGTCACTGCATCACCCTTCAGTTTCTGCGTGAGAAACTGTCTCCTTTTGTTCATTGTAAAACTAGCACCTGGTAATTAATGTGGGCTCCCCTCAGTTCTTGCAGTAGAGAAAGCGTAAAGATGAGAAACACGGGTTGAATGGAAGGAATGGGATAGCTTTCAAATTATACTTTTGCCTGCCCTCTCACCTACTCAAATGTTCCTGTTCCTCCTGTAAGAGGTTCTACATGAAACACCTGAACCATGAAAGACGTTGTCCATACCTCTTTACTTATAACAGCTTAAAGAAATTGGATGTCTTTAGTGAGAGATTTTGTCACATAATTTTTAGCTCAAGTAGAGCATGTCAACCAGATCTATTAATCTGTGAAACATGATTCACTTATAAATAAACTATGTCAGTTCTTCCACCATACATCATAATTATTTTTATGTCCACTAATTTTGTCTTTTGTTATAATTCCTAATATCTTGCTTGGCATAAAATTTGTACTTGATAGTGCACACTTCCCTGGATGCTCCTCTGCCCAAAACCCTTCAAAGCAGACTAGGATCACATTTGAACAAAGGTGTGGTGATGTTCCCATTTATTTTCCCCATTTTTTCTACAACATCTTCAAGATGGCTTTATGTTCTAAAATCTTTTCCTACAACAGATTTAAGCAAATTTGTTTTCAGGACGATTGCTCTCTTGAGAAACTAGTTCTCCTTCAGAGGATCTGTTTCACTGTACAGGATGTCTGCTAATATTAACTCTGTCTAACCATCCTCTGTTACTGCGTTTGTGCCATCACCCTTAAGAACTTCAGCCCCATAGGAATCCAGGGAAAACACCGGAAGATCATGATCACCACTAAGGTAAAATTAAAGCTTGTAATCTCAGATATAAATACAGAGAGTTCATGATGTAAAGAAAATACCTTATCTTGAAGAATTTGTCTGTGACCTTATATTATTACCCTTCCAACTTCTGATGGGGATTTTATAGAATACTGGCTTTGATTTTCCTTCTTGTCTATGCCTCATCCTGGGATATTTAATCCACAAAGGCAGCTACACTATTACTGAATCTCAGGTTCACCTCTTTTAGTGAAGCTGAAATCTTAGCCTGTCTCTCTGTCATCCTTCATTGCCTAGACTCCACGTTGAGCTCAGTGCAGGAAAATAAAAAATCTTAAATATTCTTCAAAAGGAATTTTGACTACTGCCTACCATGCTGTCGTGGTTTAACCAGGCTAAAACCAGGACACATGCACATATCAGAGCATAAGAAGCTATACTCTGAAATGTCTGCACAGCCATGAGGACATGATGCTACTGGGAGACATGGAAGCACACATCACACCATATAGAACTATCATGGAGATTAAAACTGCCCTAGTCTCTCTTCACAGGAAATATGTGCCTGGACACCATTACAATCTTGTTTGCTTGAAAGACTCATAACCTGCTTCTTTTCCTCAGATCTCCTTAAGGTTTTCACAAGCAGTCTAGTTTAAGTGCTACAGATTTTTTTTTTTTTAATGTAACTTGTCTATATATTGCCATTGTTGTCCATGCGCACAGCAAAAACTTTACCCAAGTGTACTGCCAAGTCCTTTCCTCTTCCTGACAAATGTACCCCTGCAAGGATTTTTCAAAAATCTCACACTGTCTTTCCCTGTGCATTTCTTCACTCTCTCTCTTTTAATTTTATCAAATATTAACTCTATCTTCTCTTCATAGACTTTTCTAGTCTTTCTACTGTGTAAACCTCTCATTCAGTGTCAAAGGACAACTATTGCCCTTTATGAGTGTGTGTGTCCCCATCATTCCCATATCACATTTTAAAACAAGCATTTTCATGTATTCTCCCATCTTGACATTAATGTTTTGACAGAGTTCCCTATAATCATCCACATAGCTGCAGTCTACAGCTTCCGCACAAGGGGAGGAGGAGGCAACCAATGATAGGACCAGGGGGAATGGCAGGAAGATGTGCCAGGGGAGTTTAGGTTGGATAGTAGGAAGAGGTTCTTCACCCAGAGGGTGGTGGAGCGCTGGAACAGGCTCCCCAGGGAAGCAGTCACGGCGCCAAGCCTGATGATATTCAAGAAGCATTTGGAAAATGCCCTCAGACACATGGTGTGAATCTTGGGGCTGTCCTATGTAGGGGCGGGAGTTGGACTCAATGATCCTTGTGGGTCCCTTCCAACTCAGGACATTCTGATTCTATGATTTAGTTCTTTTTTGAATCTTCCTTATTCTTTCCTTTATTAAGGTGCTTCTGTGTTAGAGAAGAGCGATTACGCAGTTCATACGGTTGCAACATTCATTCAGTGAGAACACTGCAAATCGTACTAGTCGGTAGGGTCTCATTGCTGCCATTGCTGCTCATCAGTCTGCTTACGTTCATCTTTCCTCTCTTGCCTAATTAAACCAAAAGTTCCTAAGCACAGTCTTTTGTGTGTGTGCATTTGTGATTAGCAAATTCAAAACCACAACAGCGATGAGATACCACTACACAGTACAAGATGCAAGGCCTGGGGAGCAACTAATTTGAGCAAGTATGCTAAATACATATGGCACAAGAACCATGTCTGATTTCACTGAAGATAGAAAGGGAAATTACTGATACCAATATTGCAAGATGGCATCCTTAAACACTCGAAAGCAGCAATAACATCCAGATGAGCAAGCATCTTTGTGATTCATTCCTACCTGGCTGTTGATAAAGAATATTACAGGCAGCTATTGTGATTATCACCTTCTCCGCCAAACATCGGTAAGAATTTCATCCTCACTGAGGCTTGACAGTGAGCAAAGGACAATCAAAGGAAACATGAACATGACAAGTTCTTACACTGCTGCGGTGGACCAAAAGGACTCTGACTCCTGTTCATTCTTCTCCTCTGTGGTTTGCTAAATACTTTGTTGTTTCCTATATTGCATTTTTACTATTTTTTGCACTGTGCATGTAGATGGGATATTGTCATATCCTTGTTCAACACAGTACTATTTGCTCAGTTAGATCTTTCCTACAGCCCACGTTTTCCATGCTATTAAAGAAAGTAAACTGATAGAAGGAACAAGAAGTACACATGGCAAAGCTTGTTTAATACATGGTCTTATTACATTGAGCTTCATCTTTGTATTCCTTTCAGTTCCTGTTTTTCTAATTCACTGTGGCACCTGCCTAAAATTAGATTACAAATTCACTGGGTCGAGTATTTTGCACCTCTTTTGCCAAGTGCTTTGTGCAAATTCTATCCAAATGGTAAACATCAATCATCACCAAAATACTAATAAATGCAAATTAAATGCTGCTTCAGGAGCTATTCCCTCAGAATAGTAACAGTCGGCATTTATGTAGGACTCCCACCCCCACCCCCCACCCCCGACTGCAAATACATTAGTTAATTACTTGAGGCTGAATAACAATGCCATAAGTAGTCAAGCCCAGGCTGCTCTTAAAAGTGATGGGGCTACCAACATAATGAAGGCATTCATGATTCCAAGAAAGTATCCATTGCCATTTCACTGGATGGAATTAAAATATTGTTTATGCACAGAATGACTGGTCTTATGACAGCACCAAGTCCATACAGAATTGTAAGGAACATGGGAAATGAACAAGAGTTTTCATCTTCACTCAGCAGCTGGCAACCACTATATATGATCTATAGAAACAGTGTCTGAACAGCACTGGAAGGTTCAGCTGCTTTAGCCTTTCATAAATGTAGGAACAATACACAGGGATCTACAGACCCACTATTGTATGTAGCACACATCGTATGGGTATAGAGTTGCAATCATTAAGGAACCATACATCATTCAGGAGGTACACTGACTCTACTGCATGCCTGGAAACTTACAGAAAAGAGGTGAGTTGTTCCCATTGTGTTAACCACAGACTATGGATGACCATCTATGCCAGGAAAGTCCTTTCTTTTTCATGTACCTTTTCTCTTAGGCAGCTAGAGGCTAAGCAATCAACAAGCTGATGAGTCTAATCACTTTTAAGAAACCAAGCTCTTTAGTTACAAAGCTGATTGCGTCAAATCAGCTATATATAGCTGATTGGGCTATATGAAATAGAAATTAAATTAATCATCTACTTAGAGCATCACAGTCTCCAGAAGCAATATACTCCATGAGAAGAATGTGTGTTGTCTTCTGACACTACGCTACCTCCTGAAGTGAGTCTATGCCAATCATACATGGGACATAACGTCTACAAATAAGGAATACTGCAAAAGTTCAGAGAGAACAGGAGTGATTCAATCCCTGATTTCTCACCAATCCAAATGATACAGCCCACATTAGGGAATAACACTGTCTTCAGGCATGCTGTCATCGCTTTATATACTGTCCTCATGTTTGGTATGTGCATGATTACATAGGTACCAAGGAAAGTCATGCTACTGCAAAAAAAAAAAAAAGGTTTCTTCTCCAGACATTTTTTTTCAGCATCGCAGACAAAACAACTCAGGACTCCCCATGCACTGCCAGCTATGTGCAAACCTCCAGGTTACACCAACTTTGCTTCAAAAACTTGATGTGGCAGGCACGGGAGCTGCACGTCTGCCCAGTGAAGGTACTTGTGTGCACAAGTGGCTGACATGCCCTACAACGCATCCATTAAAGGCATACACATGCAAACCTGTTGAATGCCAGGAGATACCATTATGGCTGTGAGCAGCGGGCTAAATTCTGTGCCATGCCTGAAACTGTTGGGGTTAAGGAAAAAATGACCTAGAACCATTATAGCAGCTTCTGAGTACCTTTTGCAGCCAGAGTGATCCCCTAGGATAATTAGGAGTCCTGGTGCTGTTCTCATTTACCCCAGCCTCAGAAAAGCTGTCAACCAAACATCTCACAGTTCACCTCCCTTTACTTCTCTCCTGATATTAGTTTTTCCCCTCTCCCAGAGAACAGTGACCCGGAAGCTGCAAGCTAGTAATGTGTGCCAATTCCAGGCTGCTCCTAATATGAAGAAATATCCCCAGGGGTGCAATTTTTCGGGATCCCTACATATGACCTGTAGTTCTGTAATTCAGTCTTTCTTTCTGGTCTTTCAAATAGAGAAACATTCAATCATTTAAGAAAAAGTCAAAGCCTTGCTGTCATTGACTCCAAAAAATTTATGACATGGGAAAAAGAAGACAATAAACACTGTCAGGGAAAAGAAGTATAAATTTATGTAGGTTGGAATCTTGTATCAAATGCATCAGGCAATACTACTTGGAAAAGCTTGCAATTCTCAGCATCCCCAGTGCTGATACTATCATCAAAAGCTATGAAACAAGTCAAGTCTAGTGATAAGAGCTATGACTGTCACTAGTGAAGCATCATACAGTTATCAAAACACCAGATCATTGCCATCACCAACCGATGTTTATCCTGGGCACACCAAAAGTTCTTAAGCAACCAGGCCTTTTTGAGCTAACCACCATGCCCAAAATTAAGTTACATGTTCTGCATTCACCTACTGGGGGGAAAAAAAAAAATCTACTAAATATCCCATCTACCAAAGAGAATGAACTGACTGAATATAAACACTGTGTACCAGAGGTTCATTTGTGCATGAAAACAGAGGTATTCACCTCTCTCTATGCTGGTTTGCTCTATTTATCAAGCTGCTGCACCACTTCTTTAGCTGTAGGGAGAGTAGAAATTCAGCATATCTTGGTGGCAGTCATTTCTATGGACTGCTGTGTGAGAGTGCTGTGCTGGGAGACAGCAGAAAGAAAGATGATCTGTAAGGCAGATTCAATGGAAGCGTTTGCCTTTTTCCTTGCTCTCAGTTCTTTCCTTCAGTAAGAGAAAGTATCTGGCCTTTCGCAACATCTTACCATGTTCTGAAGGTCCCATTTGCTTCCCAGAGGATGAAAGGAGATACAACTACATCCAGCCACTCTCAGGTGAAAGGATGATACTCGGCTCCAGCATTGGCAGCTAGAGACTGCTATGATAAGAACAACAGAGCTACATCAGTCTTCATTAGTGAAAAAGAGGTTTCCTACGGTGATTTGATGCACAAACATCAAACTACAGGTGATGAAGTATAGCAGCGGCCTAGTGAATAAGCTGGCCTTAACAAACAGCAGCTCAGCAAGCAATCCCACCAAAAAAGTAGACTTCTAAAGACCTGCTGAAGGACAAAAAGCAGGCTCCTCCATTCATTCCATGTGTGATACATAGGTTTTTGCAAAACCTCTATCTGATCCAGCATGAGAATTTAGACCACAACACAAGCACAGAGACTAATGAAGATGCTGATCACACAGTTTGATTGCCGTTTGGATAACCACACCATCACAGTATGAATGAACTAATCAGAGCTGGGCTGTACATGAGGAATCTTGCTTGTCACCAACAGGTCTCAGTTTGCTCCTAACAGCTTACTGGGAAGGAGACACATGTGGTGCCATTGTCAGCTAGCTGCACATCTACTGTTTCTTAACTTCGTGAGGGAAGGGGTACACAGGGCACTGTACATCTATGCAGTTCTCATCACTGTGATACCTTGCCTTGTGGTGCTCACAGTGAAAATTGTGTTCTGCATGCTCTGCTCTCCTGCATCTTGCAACAAATGCTGATACACAGGCCCAGGCACACCCATATGCCCACTGTTGCTCAGTTTTGCTTAAGATCTCTTAGCATCTGCCATACAGTATGTACGTATGTGTGTATATATGTTTACATACACACATGCATCCTACAGCACTTCCTATGAGTTCTGCTGGGTATTTCTGTGACATTCCTCTTCTTATTCCCTTCTGCAAGCCCTTTTGTTGCATACAGCACAGAAGAGACTTGCGGATATCCTGTTCAACCAGAACCTTTGGGTGGAGCAACACTGTTGGCAGCAGCATCTCCTGTTTTCTCTCCTCCTTTAGGCGTAGTCCCATCTCTAGTTATCTACAAGGCTTTATCACTGCTGTTCCTAAACTCTGGCATTGCTCATCTGCAGATGACTTACATACATGCCACTGCTGGCTCCTCAGTGTCCTGCTGCAAAACCCTCCTAACCAGAAAGTCAAGCACTGTTCGACCTTACTTCACCACTTCAGGGGCACTACAAACCAATGTATTTCTCCTTTGCTCCCTGGATATATGTCTTGGGGGAAGGACAGCACTGGGGAAAAGGCACCTCCTGAGAGAGAACTGTGCCTCTGACCAGCACAATCACAGGCATGCTTGTTGCTGGTTACTGATGGGCTGAGGGGAGCAGAAAATCCTAAGAGTACCGTCTGCGCTTCTGACTTTGCATCTTCTTCCTCTCCAGGACTGCCTGTTAGCTTGCTCCCTGCCTAATGTTCTCCGTATCTCAGTCTTCCTCAACAAGCCCTCCTTCCACCCTTGTGCAATTTTCCTTTACTCTGAACCACCTCTGACATCTAGAGGTCATCCTGTCCAACCCCTCTGCTCAAGCAAGGTCACCTAGAGCACGTTGCCCAGGACTATGTAACTCCACAGTAGCTCCACATCTCTTGCACTAGGGAGCTCAGAACTGGACACTATTCCCCAGGTGCGGTCTCACCAGTGTTGAGTAGAGGGGAAGGATAACCTCCCTCAGCTTGCTCTTTCTCGCCTTCTCCTTCCCTGTTCCATGCACTCCCTCCTGTATGATCCATCTTTCTCCCTTTTTCTTTGTGTCTATTTAAATCCTTTTAAATAGATGTTTGTAGAACCAGTATGCTGTCAAACAACCACCATGCTTTTTGAAGGACAGTAAATTCTTCACAAACCACCCATCAGATACAAGAATTTCACGTGCAAAGTGACCAAAAGTTAACACAGTGTTACTATGAGCCTCCATTACAACCATTAGTAAAAACAACCAGGAACAAAATCATACTCCCAACAGACTTTTTCACATGAATAACTTCTTCCCCTTTTCCTATGTTTGAAGTTCTTCTTCATTGACTTTATGAAGCAAACAGGTGTCAATGATGATGCAATCTAACCACTTTAACAAACACAATTGAACTTTTTCTCAAAGATACAGATAGTCTCCAGTATGAGAGCAGCTACATCTTAACCAATGTCCAGAACATTGAGTTATGCATTACAGATGTCTGCTTCCACAAATAACTAGAATTAGAAGCATTTGACTGAATTCTAATGAATGTTGGGAGGTAATATAGGTATTATTTGTACATATATATGTACATATATATATATCAAATGTATATATGTATCAAATAATTGTACGATCTAGTACTGTATTACCACTGCAATAGCACCTAGGAAAGTCCTTATGCCAAATACAGGCAATGAAAAAACTGTAGCTTGCACCAAAAAGCTTAGAAACAAGACTATGGGAGGCAACAGGTGGGGAAGACAAATAAACATGCAGTAAGACAACGTCAGCAGTGCTGCTGTTAGTACCAGGCAGAGTATATCAATTGCTAGTCTTAACACATATTTTTGGACTAGCAGACTACCTTAAAAACATTATATACTACTTTTGTTATGTATAAAATATCTGTATTAATGTGTAAAGTACCCATATTGATTTAAAAGTATTGCACATTGAAAGGATTGTATTACTAACCTCAGTTGGTTAAGTATAGTGACATTTAAACATAAACCCAGAGCATTCAAAACCACAGTCACTACAATAAGCATGGCAGTTTTCTACCCTAGTTAATCCACAGGTCCTCCAAAGAAAGACTATAATATAAGAAACAGAATTTTAAAATAATAAATAGAAAAATGAGTTTTAAAAAATCTAATACAATTTAAGATTAGCTAGATTAAGATTAGATCATAATTAGGCAAAATTGTTTATGGAGATTAGGCATCAATAACAGACCAGGCGTGCACCTAGCAGCTAAGATACGCAGAAGCATTTTGTGTGCTCACACCACGGGAACATTCAGAGCATGTCTAGCACAAGATTTGTTTCACAACAAAAACTTGTGTAGTTTTAAACATACCGGTAGAGCCTTTCAAAGCACCTAGATTGGGCACGTTGTGTAAGAGGCTGTACAGATGAAGTGTAATTTTGTGCTGCTGTAAGCAGCTTCTAACTTGGAGTCTGCCATTACAAATCTTGCCATTACTTATTTATTTTATATTATACCTTTAACTATTATAGCCTTAAAAATAAGATTAAATCTTAGTGTGGCAGAGATCATACAAATAAAGAAACTGAATGTTTAAAGCAAAAAATTCAAGTAAATACTGCATCTGTGAAATCGATTCCCTTTCACAAAAATCTTCAGATTTCTTTCAGAAAGACTGTTGACTTTTCATTTTTTCTCTATCCCTCTTTTTTTTTTTTTTTTTTTTTTT
>KL285730.1:14767-31359 GCA_000699545.1 Podiceps cristatus
CCCTCCCAGGACCCCCCCCCACACACACACACATCCTGCCTTCCTCTTTTATTTCAAATCTGTTTTTTAATTCAAGGTCCAATGCTCCACACCGGAGTCAAGTCAGAGTCTTCTTCCAAGAGCTGTGAAGCATCAATTCATCAGCTGCATGCTGTTGTCATTTTGTAGCATCCTCACCTCTGTGTTGTCTTTTTGGGAGATTTTTGAGTCACTCAGGGACAAACACAGCTTCTGAGCACCTCTCCTTTGGCACCTAAGCTCCTCCGGGACAGTGTTTTGCAGTGACACGCAACCAGCAGAGTTCCTAGCACATCTTCCTCTAGTACTTCCTCTAGTAGAATAAAAGAGCTTTCAAACTAGAATATAACTGAAACCTGACTTTCACATGCTGTTGGCTAAATCCTGCTTTCTCCACTGACTTCCTTGGCTGAGGTGTAATCTGTTCATTACATACAGAGAAGTTAAAGGAAATAGGAGAAAGGCAACTATTTTGCATTTTTTTATTCTATTATACAACATGATGTGCCATTTCCCTTGGTAAGGAAACCTCCTCATTTAACAGCTCATAACTGGGTAAATGTCTGTCCAAGTTATATTGACTCACTACAGTTCAAAGGAGATTTTTTGTAATTTTATTTATGAGGGAAGAAAGTGGCTAAGAGTTTCCCCCAGCCCCCCAAAATAATTAGCTATTGATCTGCCCTTCAGTTAATAAAATATAAAATTGCTTCAAGATCCTGTGTTGTTGTTCCAAGTCCTCCTACCAAAACAGCTTTTTTTTATCCAATTACTGATGACCTTTTACAGAATATCTAGGCTGAACTGGAATTCCTGTTGTGCTGGATTACAGAATCAAATGAATCCTATCAGGCTGACAAAATCAACTTTTAAACAAGGCCAATTAACATATACAATATTCTTCTTTCTTACATTATCTCCCATTGCAAAAAACATCTTCAGCCAAGTCATACAAAGGCTGTGGTCTTATAAGGAAAAATCTACCATCCTTACAGACTCTGTGGCAAATAGGTTGTAATGGTGCCTGCAAGGAACCTACAGCGAAGAGACCTGGTGGAACAAAAGGGAGGGAGAGAGAGAGACAGAGAGAAAATGGGCCATGATTCCTTGGTTGCCAGCAGGGTGGAGGCAACGGCTGAGAGGACAGGGAGGTAGCTGGGACTGCCTCGTTGCTCCGCAATATGGCCCTGTTTTGTAAAGTAAGGAGCCAATCTGTCCAGTCACCAGGGCTGGGATTCCCCGTGTAAAATGTGGCCACATGGTTGGCAAGGGAGGGGTGGAGGATGAGGCAAGAGTTTTGTCAGAATCACTCCTCCACATCTCAGTGTGGGATGTGCCTTCCAAGATACAGGGCCATCCTCCAAAGTATCAAATGCCCTGAGCTAAAATCAGCCCAATTAAAAAGAGTTGGCAATTTAATGCATGAAGCTCTTTGCCAGCTGGTATTTAAACAGCTGGAATGAAAGACTTAGTGTGAGAGTGTATTCTGTCTCAGAAGAACAAACAAACCAACCTACCAATGAAGTAGGTTCAAACTCAAATCTGCACTCTGTGCAAGGCAAAGTGTCTACAGAAAACGAGGATTTGCACTCATGAAATCAGGACCGGATCCAAACCCACTGACTGTCTTGGCATATTTGCTTAGGTCTGTGTAGGCCAAAATCAGGTCAAAATCCCTTAAAATGCAGCATTTAGTGCATTGCCAGATAAATTATTTTAACCAAAGACTCCACTGGGGCAATATAATGAAAAATATGAATGTTACTCTCCTGTTTCTGCCTGTCATCCAGTTACTGTTAATAGAAAAACTTTAATACAATTTCAAGTTATTATTTATTCAATTTATTCTTTATACATGGTCTGAAACCAAATCAAGCTGATTTGTGCCATCTACTGGTAAAGCAAGGCTTTCCAAATCCTAAGTACTTTAAATCTACTACAGAGCTGGTTTATTTTAACTCTGTTTCAGTTTATTATTCACCTTACACAAATGTGTTAGTTTGTTGCAAGTGATCTCATATATGTCCTGTCTGATAAAAATTACTCCATTCACATTATCTGAGGGTGATCAACAGCATCATATAGGACAAATTAATTCATGGGCAGCTTTAGCGTAACATTATGATGCTGCTGAAAAATCTCGAAGGCACATTTTTAAAATAGAACTTTCATGCAGTAAGACTGGATATTGGCTAAAACCTATTTCTTAGCTTGCACTGTCTTTCAGCTTATGAACTGCAATGTTCATATTGTGACAACTGCAGAAATGATCTTCCAGATTTGAGTTACGAGTTTAATTTGGAAGGACTATTCTGGACCAAGGTGTTCACAGCAGAGTTAAGGCTGGGCTGCCCCTTTTGTACAAGGCACTGGTAATATCTCACACTGGCATACTGTGGTCAAACCTCTCTATTCCTAGTCAAAAAGGCTGAATTCAAACCGTGACTGGCTTGCTCGGAGAAGGGCATCCGTGGAGAATGGAGACGCTCTTACAAGAGAAAAACCCAGAGGACCTAGCTTGAATAGAGCAGCAGAATGAGTAAATGGGACATACTATCTGCTGCATCAAGGGTTCAAAGTGAAGGAGAGAGAAAAGTTTTTTTCAGCCTCAGGACAGTGTTGGCAAAAGAACAAATGGGCGTCAGCTGGCCATGAATATATTTAGGTTGGAAATTAGAAGGCTTCTAACCATCAGAAGAAAGAGGTTCTGCAACAGCCAGCCAAGTGGAGTGGTGGGGGCAAACAATCTAACTAGTTTTAAGATAGATCTTGGTAACTTAATGAAAGGGATTATGAAACATGGATGTCTACAACAGTAGAAAACTGGACTTGATGACCCAGGCAATCCCTTCTGGTCCTCTGTTCCCACATTTCCCAGAATGTTCCTCTGCTTTGACTTCAACATGGTGCCCAACTTCTGACAGCAGTAGATTTAGCTGCCTGTCAGGAGGCTCCAAATTACCAAAGAGTTCTGTCGATCCCAAACCCTCTCATTAGTTGGGATATGATTTGGTAGGAGTGGCCAATTGCCTTTTGTCTCTAAATCCTATGCTGCGTTTGTCAGATCTGCCTTCTAAAGCTTTTAAACATAGTTTGCATTCATTTTTATTGTAGGCTGCAGGCAACTGGTGAATTAAAAGTGAATTAAGCAAAACCATCCATTTTTAAGTACAATAGCAAAGGGATCAACTAAGATGTAATTATCTGTCATGTTTAACAAAATCACCACAACAGAAAAAAGGGGGTGGGGAAGTCACTGTAAGTATGATTTGCAATGTAAGTAACTTAGTAAAAGATGATGATTTATTTCTAAATGACTGCATGTTGCTTTTAATTTAGGGTATGCTCCAATACAAATGAGACACTAAAAAGGCTAGTGGATCAGCAACATGACCCTGTATCTGCAGACTTTGGATAGCTGCTGTTAAATGTCAATGACATGCCGTTTAAAAAGGGACTTAGGAGGACTTGGCTGAGCCCCCAAACTTCCCGCTGTAATTCACAGGAACAGCAAACACTGGGTGACCTCTGAATAAAAGAAAAAAGCTCTAAGTCTCTCAAACTGAACACTCAAAATTTTAAGTCCCTTTGAAAATTCAGTTCTAAAGTAAATATATAATTAAGTCTTTCAGCTGATACCGTTAAGAACAACCCTCTGCCTTTCTCCCTCTGATTGCCATTTCACTGGCCCCAGCTGCTGCAGAGACAATTTGAGTATAATAAAGTAGCAGTGCAGTGCTCAGGGAGCGATACGGAAGCATGCGTGCCTGTGAGCCCATGTACAAAGGGCAGAGGAAACGCGACACGTGCAGCTCCCCAGGCACCTTGCCGGAATTCTGCACCTCCCGCTGCCTGCGATTAAGGCAAAAGGTTTTTACGAGGATCCTCTGAGAACTGTTCCATTTTTGTTTTCCCGAAGTAGGAAAATGTCAAAGTTCTTGAACTACTTCATTCAGATGTCCAAGTGAATCATATTTAAATCTGAAAAAGTGGAAATACAAGAAAGCCAGCCTAATACACTTTCAGATTATATTTAGCTGATCTTCCCCTTTTGGGAAGGATTTGCTCTTTGGAAACATTTAGCCTGGCTGGACTGTATTCGACAGCCAGAAAATATAGAAAGAACAATCAATCAGGCATCTCACGAAAACATTCCTCCAGTGTGTCCAGCTGTACTTTCCATACAGAGCAGAGTAATTTGGGAAAGAAGACGACTGGCTGGAGAGGAGGTCCTCTGCCAGTAACTATCACACAGACATGTAAACTTACTGCTTACCTGAGTAAAGTGAGTGGGGTCAAGAAAGTCGCACTGAGCTTAGTGGGAAAACGGCTACAAGCAGAGTTTGGATCATAACATTACCTTTTTGTCCAGAGGGGAACACCCTCCCCACAGCCACCCCAAGGCAATAAAAGGAATGAACACATTAATGCCAGCCTGGCCCTAGCCTCTGGGGAAGGCTCCTGGGGAACAACGCAGATATGTTTTTCTCTTTTTGATGGATTAATTCTTCCCTCCATTACACAAACTGCAAAAAGCTTTAAATCTCAGCATTCCTTCCTGCTGGGTTTCTACTTCCAGCCCTTCAGACTCAACGTAGGAGGTGCCGCTGGGAAATATAACATAGGCAACAACCAGGCTGTAAGATTGTTCCCAAATGGGTTTTCAAAAAGGTTCTGTAACTCTGCCTGTTTTCCTCCATCAATGCAGGTGTACAGTATGTCATTACCATATAGCTGTTGATTATATACAGTATATCCTGAAGCAAGCTCTAAACTTTTTTCATTGGGCTATATCATTATCTAAATGACAGGTACAAATTTCTACTGATGTACTATTTCTTCCGATGGCTTCCCCAGAAAAATCAGAGCTTACTATTATTAGTTTGGATTGCTGACTGGTATTTTAGATGGCATCAATCTGAACTGCTGCTTGTTTGGTTTTTTTCAGACAATGTCATAGACCAGCTTCTGTCAAGGATCAACAGAACTTAAAAAAACCCTAAACACCTTTATTTAGGGATTAATAAAATCTTTTCTCCACCTTGCTACCTACTTCTCGCCCTTAAAGAATAAGCAAAGAACAACTGAGTGGGGAAATGAGACCACGCTGTGGCATGCTCAAATTTAAATACAAACACATATGAAACTACTTCAAGACTGAGTGTAATAAGCCATGTGGCTAAGATTCTGGTCTTTCTAATGGCAGCAGGACCTATGCCACCTTCTTATACAGGTTCATAATTTAAAGCATAAGATGTCTGATTCCCGTCATTACACCCTGTACCCTTTCTTACTTGCCTGATCACTGATTCTCCTCTTTTTCCTCCTTCAGGAATTGTTTCTTTCTCTACTAAGCATTCTGTAGCTTGATTTTTTACCCTTGGTGATGAGATTCTGGAAAATACTTTGGCCATTTCATTGTACTTTTCATATTGGATTTTGTGACATTAACATCCAAATACGTTATATTGCCATTGTGAGCTTCATTTGATTTTTCTTCCAAAGCTTAGATGTTGCCGATACTGGGTGATTTTCTTGGTCTTTAGTAGTACAGTAACCTAGAATACTGATTATACTATTTGCAAAATGGGTTGTGCCAGAGATGCTTACATTTGTGTAGATCTTATGATCTGCAAAATCAATAAAGAAAACATACAGCAGTGATCTGCCTATATTTTGAATGCAATAATTTTAACTTAAGCCAGGGTAATTGCTAGTTAATACATATTTAAACCATTAGTTTCACTCCCACGCTATGATCACAGTAACAGCATCTTCCCACTTTATAGATTGCTTGCTTTTTTTACTTCCATGGAACTGCAAAAACTTACAAAAGTGTGTGTTGTTTTTTTTTTTTTCTTTTTGTTTATGAAAGAAACTCAAGAAGTTGCATTTTGCATATAGTTTTCTGATGTCTCAGAGTTAATTTTGCATTTCTTTATTCCACTACTAATTCAGTTTTTACCAATAATTCAATAACATTGCTTTTCACTTCAGATATGAAGACCCTGTAATCTTGGGGCACAGGCAAAGGATCAAAAGCAATTGGGTTAGCCCAGTTTAACAGTTTACATCTCAGCTAAGCTACCCGATCTTGTGCTCCTAACCCTTTGTGTATGTGAGGAAAAACAAGGAAGATAAAATCTCAACAGCAATTCTGGACACTTGCTTTTGCAGCTCTTTGTCTTAAAAACAAAACACAGATTCTGGAAAATCACAAAATGAGAGGAGAGACTATAAGACTATGCTGCAATGATAGAAGTGGGCCAAATTGTTCAGCAGCAGAAATATAGTGGGATATGCCTACAGAGAGCACCCACTTCTTTGCAGGAGACAGAAACTTCCTAATGCAAGGGAAGCACTCTTCCACAGGATACGTATTCCTCCCCTTTGCCACCATAGTTGTTGAGTGCATCCACAGTCTTGTTTCAGAAAGGAAAAAACATTTTGGTGCCCTGACTGAGCAAAATGTAGATGCTGATGTACTTATGAACATTATGCAATACTGCATAATGTCAATGCTCCTGATGGGAGCAGGGTATTTTGGAGATCATTTCATGGGAAAACTCCTCTTAGCATTTACTTAATTTAGACAATATCAGAACATTTCTGCATGCAGAGAGGAAAAATACTCTAAATAACAGCTCCACAGATACTGGTTAAAAATTTCCTTGAACGTATTCCATCTAACAGGGACAGTCTGTACTTCTAAGTACATGAAGCAGCTGGTTTATGTGTACATGAAGCAACAGTGACTGTGAGTGTAAGTCAATGGATTTCTGTCAATGAAAGGTTTGCTTGACAGCACCTTCTATCCATTTAATATGGACCTGAAAGTTAACAAAATTCCACAGCCTTACGAATACTCAAGCCACGATTTAAGTGGGCAGAAACCCAGCTGGAGTGTGAAGATGCAGTGAGGCTGTTCACCACATGGAGCAACGGAACTTGACAGAGCAAGGGCCCCACTTCCAAATCCATATTGATTCACATAATCGCATTGGGTTGAATGGACCTACTGAAGAGGTGAGTCAAAACTTCCGGATCAGGCTCCAGATAATTACTTTCCAGTAATTTGGATTGGCAGGCACTACTGATCTCCAGCCAAATGCATAAGCAGCAGCAATTCGTCGAGGGGGAAGAAAAAGGTTAAGATTCCTAATTACCCAGAGAAAGTGCTTTTATGCCGGGATTGCAGATTTACATAAAGTCCAGTCAGCACCAAAGTAGAAAGCACTCATACTGTAGTGCGCTATTTAGAGTGGCGTGCTGAGCTGCAGCCGCCTCCCCCTGTAGCCACAGTATCTGCACAGTGTTTGCAGTCACCAGTTCAAAGCACAGAAGGGCACACAGCGCTGCCGTCTAGACAGGCTGCAAAACCAGATACAGCTGGGAGCTTGATGACTGGGTTCTCTTCAGCGGATTTCATCACTGGAGAAATGTTACTGCTGCACACTTCTGCTGCACCGTAAGGAATGGAACTTAGCGCCTCACAAACGCATACTCGCCTTGAGTAAACATACTTCAGTGATAACACTGGTATCTTCATTCAGGCCAGCAAAAAAATCAGTGGTGTAAAAGATAGAGTGCAAAGTTTACCTGGGAGGCTAACTGCTCCAAATGGAGGAGTTTTATTGACAGCATCATGTCAGGCAGCATCACATCACACAATGACTTGCTACAGATCTGCAGCTGTAGAATGGTAGATGAAAATTACGACAGATCTGGTTTTTGCCTACAACATGTCTAAAACTCATGAAAAGCCAAAGGAGAACTGTCTCTGTTTCTGCTAAGTGCATATCAAAACTCAAGAGCAGGAATATACAACCTGTAAAAATGCCGGCATGGCTTTATTCACTTTCATTCACCTTGAAATCTATGTTTGGAAGATGCAGTAATTTCCATCTGAACACCTGATTTTAAGGAAAGCTGGTTTTTTTCCACATATTTCTGATTTTCTCTCATATGTACATGCATTTTTGGACAACACATGGTCCCTTTTTCCAGCATATGGGCAAAATGGAAAGAAAGTAGAAACACTTCCATCTGTTGCTACTGATATGTTAAATCTGACAATACTCAATGGGACTTTGGGGCAAAATTCTGCTCACAGTTACACCCAAGAAGCCACTTTTACCTTCAGAGAAATTATGGAAGTATAAGTCAGAGCAAACTTTTTCCCAGAGGTTAGCACTAAAACTCTACTTGGGAGGAGTCTTTTCCTCAGCATTCAAGACCTCCTTATGGTTTCTGGAAGAACTTGTACAGTTATTAGAAAAAGGCTACAGAATGTACCTGCCATGGTGTATGACATAGTATAGCAGGTTTTTGGTGAAAGCGTTTGTCAGTATGTTATGGTCAATAGAGACTATATGAAATTTGTTACCTGTCATCCTCATTTTCTTCATTCTTAAAAATCTAATACCAGAAACCAGAGAGAACACTGCTCTGCCCAGACAGAAATTTATTTGGCCAATTAGGAACTCCTGCCTTATACAGATTTTGTGCCTCCACAGCATTTCCACCTTCCCTTATATATAATTTAGGGTTGTTTCCATTAAGTCACAGAAGTATTTTGAAATTTGACTCACATATGTTTCAAAGGAGCAGACAGCCTTGGAGAAACTATCTTGTGTAATGACAAATAAAAGCGCAGAGCGGAGCAGTGGCTGCCAGCAGGAAATGGAAGCTGACAGATTTGTACAAATGTCAGCACTTAAAAGAGGTGGGCAGTTACTTTTGCATTTGTGTTCCCTGTGCCAGGAAAGGGATGCCAAAGTGTCTCCTAAGAAAGGGTATGAAAAGCAACTACTTACATCTTGCTAGACAAGTGTGGTGCCATCAGGCTCAGTTCTGTCAACACTGGCCAGACAGAAAGAATACGTCTTGGCATGCCTGGTAAACCTCCTCTAGTCTTTGCTAGATACACTGATAGTCAAGCAAGAAAGGGGCACAGGACACGAATTCTGGAGAACATAAAGCTTTTACAGATGTACAATAAAAAGATGGTGTGCAAGTGAAAAATGGAAGGGCAAAGGACAGCATGGATCTTGGCACAGAACATTTTTCTTTCTACTGAAAGTGGATCTATATGCATTGAAACACTTATGCAGGCTTTGGATCCAAATAGATAAATATACAGCAAATGAGCATTTGCAGAACTGAAAGGTAGGTCAAAAGAAATTGCTTGCAGAGAAATATGTAGATCAGAAGCCCATCAGCAGCCTTCCTGCATTAGAGAGTCAGAGACTACTTAGTAGCTGCCAACAAAATGGTTGGTGGGAGTGCGCCAAAGAGACCCACGTGATGTTGCTGGAAAAAATCTTTCACAACTGAGCTTGGCATATATGTCTGGGACTGCCCAGGAGTAAGAGAGACTAGCTAAGATGCACACTTTTCATTGACCACGATTAGTACAAATACACTTAAAATTAGGAATGCGAATGCAAGCTACCAACAGCCCTGCACTTCATCTGTATGCACCTCAGTCTGTAGTTTAAGCACTGTCAGGGTAACACCCAAGGAAATGAACTGAGAGTTATACAGCAAACTAGAACTCGGGCCAGCAAGCTAGGTGACACGACAGTGCCAGATCCCCATCCTCCCTCTTTTAAGAAACATATGGTCTGTGTTTCAGCTGGGAACTGGCAAATTGTGATAAGGACGTGCAGTTGTTGCTGTGCGAGAGCAGACCATTTTCTCTGACAGTAACCAAAGAGAACAGTAACTGGTAACTCAGACTTGGAACCTCTGGTCATCGCCGGCCTCCACAGGCACAGGCATGTTTTCAGAGGCGGCTGCATGTCAGCCATCATCCAGGGACCCAAGCCTCCTTCTTAGTGAAGGGGCAGCCAGAGTGCAGATATCAGCAGGGGTTCCGGCCATGGACAGAGAAACGCTTTTTTTTCTTTTTCATTGTATGAGATTGAGATGAAGAGTTAATTCTAGGCAGTTGAAAGCTCACTTTCTCGTGGATATATAAATAATCTCCTGAACTATGCAGTAGTTTGAAAGAACTGTCCCCACAGCTGACACAGGTGATATTCCTGTAACAGATCCTCAGTTCACATTCTCTAACATGGGTGGAAATAAGCATATTCAAATAAGCCACACAATACCTTCAGTTATAATGAAGGCTCGTAACCTGTTCTCTGGATACAGAGGTTTAAAGGGTGATACAGATGTTGATCTGGACTTAAAATTCTTGAGATAATGTAATCAATCATAGGTCATTTAAATGAGAGAATAGAAGACTGTAAGTTATTGGGGAAAAAATCAAAACAAAGATCACCCATATGAGGTGTATATACAACATTTTCAAATGAACTTAATAGGAAAAATCTTTTTAGCTCTGTCTCACAAGCAATGAAAATTGAAAATCTAACAGGCTACTCTGCTTCTTCCTTGTCATGGTCCTTTACACACGGGAAGGCTAGAATATGGTACTTCCTCTGCCTAGACAGAAAAACTTCCACTTCTACTAAAAGGAAACAGTCATTTCAGGTTCCCATCTCAAAAACATCAATCTCCAAAACCTTTCTCCAAAACAAATTATTCATATGTGACATTCAATCAGCAGTACTGATTTTTCTTGCAGAATGTTCCAGACATGACTTCCAGGTCCCAGCTACCCTCTTCCTGTTGGAAAAAGCTGAAGTCTCTTTTACCTTTTGGAAAGAAATTTCTTCAGAATAGATTAGTAAGTTCTGGAAATCATCTCAAAAGAGCCCTGAATGTTCTTTCCTGGTTCTTTTGACTGTACTCACAAGGAGTGTGCCAAGTCCTCACTCCAAAATTGCTGAAGAATGCTCTCAAAGAGGGCTATAAGCAACTCTTCCAGGAACTGTACGAGCACAGGTCCAAGTACATTATAATACTTCCAAATAATGAAATTATTGTCATTCGTCTTTACTCATGTTCTCACTTAAAGACCAGCATAACAATCAAGATTCAGGGAGTTCCTGGCCTTAAGCTTGGATGTCTTTAAAAACTAGTTTCATTTCAGCTGATTTCTATTACCAGTTATTTTAAATTATTACCATGAAATGAGGTGCCAAATGGATACCAGAAGATGCTTGAGTACAATTATATATCTAATAATCCACATGCTTTAGTAAATTTGCTGAAGGTTGGAAAGTAGATACGAAAATGATCCCATATTTTTCCTTTCAAAGTTTCCAGGGCCTTTCTTCTTCTAACTGAACAGATATTACCACTAAAATATTTCTGCTGTAATATTTGATATAAAGGAGGACAGATATACAAGAAACAGTGGAATTTCGTTAAAACCACAAATGGTAAAGGCCAGTCACAGTACAACAGGCAATGGCTTCTAGTCATCATCATGCTGAAGGAAACATTCATAGTGATGACCTCACTCTGAATTAAAATAACCAGATCTATGAGATGCAACTTTGCATTCTGTTAAACATGCTGTTCTCATCTGGAGCATTCTAGGCTGACTCGATTGCCTGGCTGAGGAATTCAGTGTGACATTTCCCAGACCTATGCAAAGGGACTTTCTGCCCCATAAACACTTCTATGGATGGATTACAAAAATCAAGCAAAGGCCCTTCTCAGCAAAGCACTAGTGTACCTGCTCCAGTACTACTGAAACTAGTAGAACCTAACTTTCTGCTTATACTTTTGCCTTTGGTCTAAGCTAGAAAAATTTTAAAGTAAGCACAAGAATGGAACTTGGAGAGAAAAATAAAAAAATCTTTGTATCCATAATTATAGATCTTTAAATCCTTAAAGGCAAAAGGTAAGAGTGGCAATAACTGCATTTTTCATCTTTAAAGCATCTCATAGAGCCAAAATTTTTAGCTGCTGAAACATTGGGTATAGCAGACAAAAACAATATCATTGATATTTAACACTTAATGTAGAATCAAGAGCTGAAAGTAATTTGAGTCTCTCAGTTTTTGGCAAGCCATGACTAGAATTCAGGAGCTTCTAAGACCATACACGGCACTTGTTATTTGAACTCCTCTGTTCTGGTGCTTGTTTGCAGAACAGCTAATTAGAAGAGTAGGAAAATATAATAGAGATAAGCTGTGATACATTTTCTTTCTGGACTAAGCAACAAACACTACTTGGCACAACGGAAAAGAAAAAACACTGCTGGGCTGGGTTCCCACTTATTACGTGATAATTTGGGGCAATTTCTCACAAAAAATCCTAAGCTTCATTGTCACCTGAAATAACAATGTTAACCCAGACAGTAAGATTTATTAAACAGAAGTTATGGGGGGAAAAGAAGGGAGGTGAGATTCAGAACAAGATAGACTTAAGTAATTCCATATAGCAGAATGAGTGTGGTAAGAGATGTACCTCTCTGATAAAAAACCAAACTAACAAGATTAATTACAAATTGCAAGACTAATACTATAAAAACATGCTAAACTCTACAATTAAATCACTCATATAAAAAGGAAATTCAAACAGAATTTTTGTCACTTACCAAGTGTATTGTACAAATTGCTAAGCACACCATAGGCATGATAAATTCACAGCTGCCTTAAATTGATCTACCTGCAGGCTACTGCAAAAGGGTCAGTCCCACCCTTTTCTGCAGGTCCTATTGCAGTCCTGGCCCAGACTTTTTTTCATCCCTAGCAATTATTCAGTTTCATTGCACATCAGATCATCTCACTGATTTAAAACACTTCTTAATTTTCAGTTAAATTTCAGCTAGATAAGCACCTTCTTCCACGGCTTCATGAATGCTAGAACTGATGTGAAGGAAGAGTCAGGAGCGCACGGCCAGGGCAAAGCTGCGCATGCACATTGCAGGCAACAGGGCCTTACATCAGCCCAAGCTATTTATGAAACCCTCTGACTGTATGAAATCAATGCGGCTACAATGAGAGGACAGACAGATGTGAAATCAGGAAGATCAATTCAAAATCAGTCTTAATTGATCTTAATAGCTTCCAAGTAAATGTATTTTATGCCACTGAAATATTCATGAGTGTTTGCCTGTTACTGTATTATAGAGGTTTTGGAACTGAGTCAAGGTATTCAGACATTTCGTTGCTTTACACAAGAGTAGGCTCCTTGAAGTCCCGCTGATGTCCTTATATAAGCCACCTCCTCGCTCTGCCTGTCCTGATTTTCATTTCTTCACACAGCCTTGCAAAATCATTATTAAAGTCCTACTTACTTAAGGTGA
Organism: Podiceps cristatus; assembly: GCA_000699545.1. Classification (NCBI taxonomy): domain Eukaryota; kingdom Metazoa; phylum Chordata; class Aves; order Podicipediformes; family Podicipedidae; genus Podiceps; species Podiceps cristatus. The sequence goes on from KL285730.1 coordinate 27,960, forward strand.
AGCAGGAATTAGTTTCTAATGAGACATTCACAACAATAAGCAGCCAGCTTCTGCTGAGAAAGGCTATCACCTCAGAGACAAAGCTATTGCAGTTTGGAAAAGCTGGTTTTAAGAAGATTGGGGTTTCCTAAGTTATTTAGTACATATTACTTACAGTTCATGTAATACCTGAGCCACTAATTACAAGAGATCATAATTTTATGTATGCAAACAGTAAAGAGATAACATATAAAGGGATAAGCACTATTCCAAAGGGAAAGTTTTGGTAAATATTTAGACAAAAAGCCCAGAAAATTAAGATTAAAAAAGGAAACAAGTACAGAAAAGAACCAGATATGAAAAAGAAAAAAAAAAAATGATGATCAATGGAAGACCTGCCAACAGCAAACAACATCTGAGTCATTAGCAACAAATCATCCACTGTAGCTTGCATCACTGAGATCCAGCTAGATGACATTTCAAGCCTTGTACTAACCCACCTATTCTCCACCCCATACAGGCAGGACAAGCCATCTCCCAACACACTGTCTGCTCCACAAACATCACATTTGAAAAGATGGGTCCCTTATGTAAGACAAATACCACTGCATTCATTTACTTAGCAACAGAAACAAGTCTAATGTAAAGTCACTTTAAGTTATAGACAAACATAAAATAAATAATCCAAAGGTGAGGTCAGTGGTACTTCAATGGAGATGATACTCAAGAAAGATCTGCCATTCTGGGCAAGTTCAACACACACATTATCAAAGACAGATGTCTAAACTCCAGAATTCACTTCTCTTACTTGCACAAGCCACCTCTAGTCCAGCTCATGAAGCATTTCACATCTGAGGCTTTTGCCAGAGCTACATCTCAAGTACAGTCTTTCATAGGCCTTTAAAACATTAATATAATAGAGAACAAATCACAGAAATGTTAGGTAAGAAGGGACCACAGGAGATCTATTTTAATTACTAGCTAGGAAAAAGGAGTGAGTAAACTTAGACTATACCTGACATTCATCTGTTCTTAAAAAATCTTCTAATGATGGGGACTCCATAACCCACAAAATCTCACCTGCCCCACTGCTAAAATATCCCACAAAAATAATTTTCTAGTATTTAATCCAGATGTCTTTTGTCCATTTCAACTGATTACCTCTGGCTTTATCTCAGCCATCACTGACTTACTGTTGGCCTTCTTGTCATAATATTTAAGAATTATGATGTCTTTCATAATCGGTTTCTTTCTTAGACTTGCATAGGGTAAGATTTTAGCTTAGATTTTTCATTTATTTTATTTTCACCTGTGAGCACCCTAAAATTTTTCTAGTCATTCTCAAAGAATGGTGCTCCACACTGGACAGTGTTCCGGATGAGGTCTCACCAATGCCAAATTGGGGAAATAACTATTTCCTATTCTTACAGATGCCTTTCTGCTAAATTTGTTCCAGAACTGCTTTTGGTAGTTTTGCAAAGACATCAAATCATAGAATCGTAGAACGGTTTGGGTTGGAAGGGACCTTAAAGATCGTCTAGTTCCAATCCCCTTGCCATGGGCAGGTGCACCTTCCACTGGACCAGGTTGCTCAAAGTCCCATCTAACCTGGCCTTGAACACTTCCAGGGATGGGACATCCACAACTTCTTTGGGCAACCTGTTCCAGTGCCTCACCACCCTCATTGCGAAGAATTTCTTCTTAATGTCTAATCTAAATCTACCCCCTCCCAAGTTAAACCATTCCCCCTCATTCTACCACTACATACCTTTCTAAAAAGCGTCTTCCCAACTTTCCTGTAGTCCCCTTTCAGGCATTGGAAGGCCGTGATATGGTCTTCCCAGAGCCTTCTCTTCTCCAGGCTGAACAACCCCAACTCTCTCAACCTGTCTTCGTACGAGAGGTGCTCCAGCCCTCTGATCATCATCGTGGCCCTGTGGCCCTTCTCTGGACTTGCTCCAATAGGTCCATGTCCTCCTTTTGTTGGGAGCCCCAGAGCTGAACACAGCACTCCAGGAGGGGTCTCATGAGAACAGAACAGAGGGGGAGAATCACCTCCCTCAACCTGCTGGTCACACTTCTTTTGATGCAGCCCAAGATACAGTTGGCTTTCTGGGCTGCAAGCACATGGTGCTGGGTCATGTTGAGTTTCTCATCAACCAGCATCCCCAAGTCCTTCTCTTCAGGTCTGCTCTGAATCCATTCTCTGCCCATCCTGTATTTGTGCTTTGGATTTCCCCGCCCCAGGTGCAGGACTTACACTTGGCCTTGTTTGAACCTCATGAGTTTTGCATGGGCCCACCCCTCAAGTCTGTCAAGGTCCCTTCCCTCCAGCATGTTGACTGCACCACACCGCTTGGTGTCATCAGCAAACTTGCTGAGGGTGCCCTCAGTCCCACTGCCCATGTCACCGACAAAGATGTTAAACAGCACTCAGGTCCCTATACTGACCCCTGAGGAACGCCACTCATCACTGGTCTCCACTTGACAGTTGGCTGGCTGCAAGCACATGGTGCTGGGTCATGTTGAGTTTCTCATCAACCAGCATCCCCAAGTCCTTCTCTTCAGGTCTGCTCTGCTCTGAATCCATTCTCTGCCCATCCTGTATTTGTGCTTTGGATTTCCCCGCCCCAGGTGCAGGACTTACACTTGGCCTTGTTTGAACCTCATGAGTTTTGCATGGGCCCACCCCTCAAGTCTGTCAAGGTCCCTTCCCTCCAGCATGTTGACTGCACCACACCGCTTGGTGTCATCAGCAAACTTGCTGAGGGTGCTCTGCTCTGAATCCATTCTCTGCCCATCCTGTATTTGTGCTTTGGATTTCCCCGCCCCAGGTGCAGGACTTACACTTGGCCTTGTTTGAACCTCATGAGTTTTGCATGGGCCCACCCCTCAAGTCTGTCAAGGTCCCTTCCCTCCAGCATGTTGACTGCACCACACCGCTTGGTGTCATCAGCAAACTTGCTGAGGGTGCCCTCAGTCCCACTGCCCATGTCACCGACAAAGATGTTAAACAGCACTCAGGTCCCTATACTGACCCCTGAGGAACGCCACTCATCACTGGTCTCCACTTGGACATCAAGCAGTTGACCACAACTCTTTGAGTGCAACCATACAGCCAATTCCTTATCCACTGAGTGGTCCATCTGTGTGTCCTGGTTTCATCCAGGACAGAGCTACTTTTGCCTTCAGCATCTCCTGTGTTTTGGATTTAGTGTGTGACACACGGTGACAGCACGCTGCTGGTGTTCGTTGCTGCTGAACGACCAAGGACATTTTGCAGTTTCCCAAGCTTTGCTGATGTGCAGGTGCAAACACCTGGGAGGGCACAGCCAGAATAGTTGATCTGAACTGGACAAAGAGAGTGTTCCACACCATAGACAGCATGCACAGTATAAGTGAGGGTCGGCCATTGCCCCCT